>JADRCC010397258.1:0-11739 GCA_019843855.1 Hylomyscus alleni
GGTCTCCTCCTCTGAGGCTTTAGACCTTTCCTGCCAAAGTAAGAGCTATGAGACAGAAATTTCCCGCCAACCTTGGGTCCTAAGAGAGTGTCCGAGTGAGGTCGGCCAGCTGGGCCTGGGTTCCAAGTTCCCCTGGGGCCGCTGCATGAAACCTGGGTTAGGGCAGATGTGGGAAGGACTTCCCAGAGGTAGGTCCCTCAGCCTAGAGGCCAGGCTTTCATGCCCCCCACCCCCCAGCGCCCCCCTACACCATCCTTTATCTGCGGCTCACCACATGGTGGCGCTGTGACAGAGCTGCGCCTATAGACGGTTCCCGGTTCCAGGCTTCATCCCATCTCCGGTGGCCGTGGAAGCTCTTAGCACCTACCCCTTTCTCCCCGTTCACTTGGCTCAGGTCCGAGGATCCACAGTGGCCTGGTGGCTGGCTAGTTCTTTCATACAGTCCTCCAGGCAGTGGGGACCAGATGAGGATATAGATCACATCCGTCCCAGGCTTTGGGACGCTCATTACCTGGGCTGGGAGCCCCAGGGTGCTGAGACACTGTGAGCTAAACTGGCTGTGGCTGTAGGGAGAGCACAGAGTACCCCAGGTGCCTGCCAGCACTTGCCACGCCATCTGCTCCCAGAGAGGAGAATGGGAGACTCGGGGAGGGAGCTATTCTTTAGGGCAGGGCTTAAACTTTTTCTATTCACTGCCCCTTGTATGAGACCATAGCTATATAGAGACAGAAAACATGCAAGCAATTACATTTATAGGTAATAACTCACAAAGAAACTTTAAAAGCAACTCTTAGGCATACATATAATTACAGCATTTATTAAGGATGAAAGCAAATTTGTATAGAGGTAAGGTGGGTATGATTGTTTATATTTCCATAGGGAATACGATATTGGCTATATATTTCATAGCATAGAACATGGAATATCTTCAGTATTTTTCAGAGGCGATGTAAATTCAAAATAGCAGAAATATGTTTAGAGCCATTTCAGAAATTGTGGGGAATTCTGTCTTAGTCTCCAAGCCACAATTCATTTAATGATTTTTCTTTAAAAGAAAAAAAAAAATGAAATTCAAGTCAGCAGCTCAAACAACAAATTTTAAAATCAAATATGCTTACATAATACAACCCAAAGATATATTCATGGGACACATGCTGAGGGGTGTCTGTAGGAAAATATTGAAAGCATTTGTTTTCCGTAATTAAACCTTCATGTTTTTGTAAGAACAGAAGACTGTGCAGTTAAAAAAAAAAAAAAAACACTGTGGTTTTATCACACCACAGTCTCAGATCTGAACTGAGGGTGTCAGGCAGCCTCCAATGATCATACACCAAGTCCTGCACAGTGCACAGCACATGTGTGTTCAGAACCAAGTCTGCAGGGCGGCCACACTCTGCAACACAGTTGACCACAGCCCAAATTCTCAGGTCTCCCAGCATCCTTAATTCTGATTTAACATTTGCTCCATCCCATACCGAGCTGCGACCACAGCTGGGCTTTCCGTGTGTGTGTGTGTGTGTGTGTGTGTGTGTGTGTGTGTGTGTGTAATTTTTTTTAAGACTTATTTATTTATTATATGTAAGTATACTGTAGCTGTCTTCAGATGCACCAGAAGAGGGCATCGGATCTCATTATGGGTGGTTGTGAGCCACCATGTGGTTGCTGGGATTTGAACTCACGACCTTCCGAAGAGCAGTCGGTGCTCTTCCCCGCTGAGCCATCTCACCAGCCCGTAATTTTTTTTTTTTTAATGTCTTCGGGCTGAGTATGTTTTGTGCTCTCAGTAAAGCCCACCATCTTCTGAGTGACCTCAAAATCCTAACGGGGCTCAGAAGGCTTTTCCCCGGCCCACTTCCTGTCCTCCCGATCCCAAGCACATATCGAACATGAAAGGAAGAGGAAGAAAAGGGGAAAACTAAAGGGGAATGAGTAGAGGGCAGCGAGAAGGAGAAGCAGCCCCTCCCTCCAGGATCTGGCGTGCCTTTCCTGCTGAGAGCCAAGAAACTCAACACACTGAGAACCCAAAGTCCCAACAGAGACAAGGTGTGCTTCCCCACAGACAACTCAAACCAAAGCATTCCTGGGACGGGTGGACTATGCTCTCTGAGACTCGGCATGGTTACAACTGAATGAGAACGAGGACATACCTGCTCCTACGTATGCCCGAGGAGACGGTTTTCATTGTAGATATGAGGAAGAGACATCTGGGAGAGCCTGGTGGCCAGCGTCTGCTTTTTTTTTTTAATTGATTCTTTGTGAATGTCACATTATGAACCCCAGTCCTGCTCATCAACCATCCCCTTATATTATCAGCCCTTTGCTCCTGCAAACTTCACCCCCAATAAAACACATACACACACACACACACCAGCAACAACAAAACCAAAGCATAGACAACATCTCATTGTGGAAGCTGCAGTGTGTCACAGTGTGTCCCACCGTGTATCCCTCTGTCCACACATGTTTACTCTCGAATGTTTGAGATCTCTGGCTTCTGTGGCTCCATCAGTACTGGATCCTCACTGGGACTCCTCCCGGTTATCCCGTTGCTGCCCTGTGTCCTGGAGATCCTGCAGCTTTGGATCAGCAGGCCTGGCCCTTTCACATAGCCCAACTGTTTACAGATGATAGAGATTTGGGGATGGACCAACTCAGAGCCTGAGATCTGGGCCAGGGTGGTAGCTAAGTTGGTGAGCCCATTGACTCTCCCTTATTTGTACCACCAGGGCAAGCTCTCCAGCACTGCTCTGGCTTGGGTCACCCAATGCTGCCCTCAGCAGGAGGCAGGGGTAGCTTTCCTGCTCTCATGCCGTCCAGGGCCGGCTCACCCTCACCCACACCTCCAGAGCCAGCTCCACTGTGCTGCCCAGTCACGGTGCAGGACCCACTCTCCCAAGGGCTGCAGCCTGTGAGGGGCTGGGCCAGCCCTCCTGCTTTCACACCCTTGGGGCCTTTGGCATAAGGGCCAGCTCCATTGTGTTGCCCAGGTGAGGCATAGGGCCCACTCTCCTGAGTGCTACAGCGGGTGAGGGGCAGGGCCAGCTCACCAGCTCTCATGACCCCCGGGGCCAGCTCTCCTGACTGCCGCAAGCGGTGAGGGGCAAGTTGGGGAGGGCATCACCCCTGCACCTCACGGCAGATGAGTGGCAGGTCCACTCTTGCCCTTGGGGCTGGATCGTCTGTGCCCTGCCACCAGGGTCCACTCTACTGTGCTGTTAGGTAAGGTCCAGGTTCACTCTCCTGAATGCTGTAGCTGGTAAGGCACAGGGCCAGCCCTCCTGAGCTCATGAACCTGTGGGCAGCTTTCCTGACTGCCAGAGATGGCGAAGGGGTAGGGGGGCATGCAATAGTCAGGGTTTTCTAGAGTCACAGAACTTATAGAGTGTCTCTCTATATTAAGGGAATTTGTTGTGATGACTTACAGTCTGTAGTCCAACTAACCCAACAATGGGCAGCTGTGAATGGGAAATCCAAGAATCTAGTAGTTGCTCAGTCCCACAAGGCTAGTCGTTTCAACTGGTCCTCAGTAGAAGTAGATTCTAACAGATGTGCTGGCAAATAAATGCAAGCAGGAGAAGAAAAGCGAATCTTCCTTCTTCCAATGTCCTTATGTAGGTCTCCCGCAGAAGAAGTGGCCCAGATTAAAGATGTGCACCACCCCGTCCGAATCTGGGACTTGTTTTGTCCCAGGCTGACCTTGAACTCAAAGATCTCCTTGCCTCCGTCTCCTTGGATTCCAGGCATGTACTACCACCTTTCCTGGGCCTAAGCTTTTCATAGCACTGTACCTCAAGATCTCCATGCCGAGATCCAGGTCAGAAGCCTGTATCTTCCAGCCTCAAGATCTGGATCACAGGTGAGCCCTCCGATTCTGGACTGTAGTTCATTCCAGATGTCGTCAAGTTGACAACCAGGGAGAGCCATTACAGGAGACATCACCCCTGTGCCCTGTCCCCTTGCTGCAGAAGAGTAGTAGGGCTAACTCTCCCATCCTCACACCCTCAGGGCCGGTTTACCCTACCCTAGCCAACAGCGTCAGTTCCATTGTGCTGCCTGGGCGAGGCACAGAGCCCACTCTCCTGAGTGCTGCTGCCAGTGAGGGGCGGGGCAAGCTCTCCAAATTGCTGCATCCAGTGAGGGGCGGGGCCAGTTCTGCACAACCCCTGGACATCCACGTGGTCTCTGCCTGCCGCCCCAACCAGGGATATCTCCGTGTTCTCTAGTGGTAATGCCAACAACAGGCATTGACGTTGTTCCCCGCTACTGCACAGCCACAGACTCAAACATGACCCAAAGTGACAGCTGAGATCCCCGAGGGCTGGGATGTCACCAAGGCCTCGGGAGGTGGGGCTCGCCACTCAGAGCAGGCTCCTCCTCTCTTTTTGTCAGATCTGACCAGCACATACTGTATATTGTGGTAGCTCCTGCTTTAGGCCGGCCATATGGCTGGAGGGCCCCTGGGTGACATCTTCCATCTGTGCGATGTGGTGGAAAGCAGGTGTCTATGGCCCACCGGTGCTGGGCACTGAAGGGCAGGTCTATGGGTGGCATGGCAATCTCCACGTCTCTGTCTGTCTTCCCCCTCTCATGCTTCTCTGCCTGGATTCGATTTGATTTGATTTTTATGAGTCCTGGGCATCAGGCAGCTTTGGCCACCAAGCCAGGCATCAAGCTGAGATGAACAAAGGCTTGCCGTCTGCTCTGCCCCTGACTGAAGTAAGCAAAGCACCACCAAGGCCTCTCTTCGCCCTTTGCTGGGGGGGTGGGTAAGCGTCTGTTTGGATATACTAACAGGCACCTCCTTTGGCCATTTGTCCTTCTCTTTGGGTCCTATCAACAATCTTTGAGTTTTACTGTATTGAGCTCCTCACTCATCCTTAGCTCTAAACAATACACCTCATAAAACCACGGAACAAAGGAAACACCTGTACAATAGGAAACTCTCTAAAATAAAAATAAAAAATAAATAAATAATAAGCAGTCAGATCTCACACACATATATATGTGTGTGTGTATATATATATATAATTTAAAAAAACCTTTATCTAGCTTTTAAGTTTTATTTATGCTTTAAAACTTGGAGATTAGGGGCTGGAGAGATGGCTCAGTGGTTAAGAGTACTGACTGCTCTTCCAGAGGTCCTGAGTTCAATTCCCAGCAACCACATGGTAGATCACAACCATCTGTAATGGGACTTGATGCCCTTTCCTGGCACAAAGGCGTACATGCAGATAGAGCACTGTAGTGCAGCCCCACGTTTGGCTTTCTGGATTAAATCTGGGTCGTGGGAGTAGCTCGGGCTGGTCATGATGGGTGAAAGAAAGGTGAGGTGAAGGCCCTGGTCTGCATTTCACTGGAGGGGGCTGGCTACTGGGTCATTCATTCATTCATCCAACAACTATTGCCCTAGAATAGATGGAGAAGGTGATTTTGAAGGTGGGATGGGCAGGGACACATTCAAGTGTAGGAGAATATTCAGGCTGTGAGAATATAATTAAAACCCACTGATCGGTGTGGTCTTCCACCAGAACACACCTTCCCAGACCCCTGGGAGTTCTATCTGGCTCCTGTGTGCTTGGAGGCTAAAGATGTTCTCAACAAATAAACATTGAACTTGGGAGGCAGAGGCAGGCGGATTTCTGAGTTCGAGGCCAGTCTGGTCTACAGAGTGAGTACCAGGACAGCCAGGGCTACACAGAGAAACCTTGTCTAGAAAAACCAAGAAAGGGGGCTGGAGAGATGGCTCAGCGGTTAAGAGCACTGACTGCTCTTCCGAAGGTCCTGAGTTCAAGTTCCAGCAACCACATGGTGGCTCACAACCATCCATAATGAGATCTGATGCCCTCTTCTGGGGTGTCTGATGACAGCTGCGGTGTACTTACATATAATAAATAAATAAATCTTTAAAAAAAAAAAAAAAGAAAAACCAAAAAAATCAAAAACCAAAAAAACAAAAACAAAAACAAAAAAAAACAACCAACCAAACAAAAACAAATAGACATTGAATCAGCTAATGATGGTTAACCAACAACATGTGTTTATCAGTTTCTTATTACTGTAACAAACACCGGAGACAAGTCACCTTACAAAGAGAAAAGGTTGTCTTTGCCCACTGTTTCAGATTCTCTGGTTCGTGACTGGTTGGCCTCACTGCTTTAAGTTTAGCAACACATCATGGCAGAAGTGTGTGTGGAGTAAAGTTGCTCACCTAGTGGCTGGGAAGCTAAGGAGAGTGAAGAGGGGCTGGGGTCCCAGAATCCCTTTTAAGGATGCACCCCAAATGACCTTAAGATGCCCTGCCTCTTAAAGGTTCCATCACTTCCAACAGCACATAGCTGGGGCGCCTGCAGCACAAGGGGACTTGGGGACAGTCTAGGCACAGCACACTGCTACTGACGCTGATTCCTGGCAGCTATTGTGCTAGGTAAACAGTGGTGTTTGTAGAGGGCACCGATGGCTCAGAGATGCTCTGTGCAGCAAGACAGTTTACACAGGGATATTCCCCAGCAGAATATGGCACCTGCTCCTCCAGTAGCATCCTCATTCTTCTCTGCAAAGATAACAGCTCATCAGCAGCGGCCTTTGCTTTGAGAGCTTACTGTGTGGCAGATCTTATGCCAGGTATGTAACTTCTTTCCCTCTTATATCTGTCAGGAGCAGGCTTTACTAGGTAGGTGCTTTGCTGTGGAGTAAGCCTAGGGTTTCACACAGGGTACACAGGCAGTGGGTCATTGAGTAACATCAGTCCACAGAGAGAGAGAGAGAGAGAGAGAGAGAGAGAGAGAGAGAGAGAGAGAGAGAGAGAGAGAGAGAGAGAGAGACCACATAATGAAGGTCAGAGGACAGCTACAGGGTGTCCGTTCCCTATTCCTGCTATGTGGGTTCTGGGGACCAAACTCAGGTTGTAAAGCTCGGTACTGAGCCATCTCAGGCTTTGTAACCACATCGTGCCGTTAAGCACGTTCAGACCAACCACTGCGCAGCATCTTCACAGCCTCCAGGCCCCCTTTCCACACGGAAACTCACGTCGACCAGACACTATTCGCTAAGCGAGAACCTTCCCTTTGCTTGTCTTGTAGACCTGGCAACCACGCATGCTGTTGTCTTCCTTTACAGACCTGACAATTCTACGTATCCGAGGCAAGTAAAATAATGCGCTTTCTTCTTTCGTGTCTGGCTTATTTCATTGAACATTATCCTCACGGTCCATGTGTCAGAGTTCTTCCCTCTTTGTTTGAGACTGGATCTGGCTATGTTGCCCAAGATGTTCTCAAACGTAAAGTCCTCCTGTGTCAGCCCCCAAGCGCTGGGGTGGCAGGCAGATGACACCATACCCCATTAGATTTCCTTTCTTCAAATGCTGGGTGATACTCCATTGTGGACTAGCACCTTGTGCTTGTCCATTCATCTCAGTGGGTGCTTGGGCGGCCTTTATGTTTTGTGACTAACCCTCCCATAAGTATGTGGTAAAATCAGGTGTCTTTGAACTGATGAAGGAAGGCAAATCATTAGAGGTCTGGGGTACTTGGTCAGGCTCCTCCCACTCCCTGGAGGTTGAGCCAGGCCAACCATTATCCTAAGGGCTAACCTATGCTCCCCCCTGGATCTGTTTCTGGTGAGACAAACTCTGGACATCCTGGGTGCCTCCAGCACCCACCTTCACCCTTAACCATCACTCCATGAATATGCCTCTGCCACCAGACCTTGCGGTCACCAGAAGGTTGCTGGCTCTCTCATGACAAGCCCATGTGGGAGCCCTGTTGCTTAGGAGCCAGAGAAAGTCTATGTGCCCAGAATGGGATTCCCACAGAATTCCTCAAATAGAAGCCCAGAAGTGGTCAGTCTATATTGATGGCTTGAGTCCTGGGCCAGTTAGAGGCCATAGCTTCTCTTGGATCCTGTATTAGTCAGGGTTCTCTAGAGTCACAGAACTTATGGTAGTCTCTATATAGTAAGGGAATTTGTTAATGACTTACAGTCTATAGTCCAACTCCCCAAACAGTGGTCGGCAGCAGCTGTGAATGGAAGTCCAAGGATCCAGCAGTTGCTCAGTCCCACAAGGCAAGCAGGCGAAGGAGAGAGAGAGAGAGAGAGAGAGAGAGAGAGAGAGAGAGAGAGAGAGAGAGAGAGAGCCTTCCTTCTTCCAATGTCCTTATGTAGGTCTCCAGCAAAGGTGTGGCCCAGATTAAAGGTGTGTGCCAGCATGCCTTTAACCCCAGATGACCTTGAACTCAGAGATCTTCCTGTCTTAATCTTCTGGGATTCATAGCCACTACGCCTCAAGATCTCCATACCAAGATCCAGGTCAGAAACTTGTATCTCCCAGCCTCCAGATTAGGATCACAGGTGAGCCTTCCAATTCTGGATTGTAGTTCATTCCAGATATAGTCAAGTTGACAACAAGAAATAGCCACTACAATCCACCCCTTTGTCAACTTGACACAAATAGTATCTCATGTCCACATGAAAAAAATAACAAGATCAAGAATACGCCTAACATGATATAACTATTCCTCATACAATCGCAAATACATTTGTAAATTTACAATGGGGCAAAGTCCCATGGGAACATTCTTTTAGTGTCTCAACTTAAATACCAATTAATATTAAAGAAATCGGAATGCCAGGCAGTGGTGGCACATGCCTTTTTTTTTTTCTTGGTTTTTCGAGACTGTGGCACACACCTTTAATCCCACTGGGCGTTGGGGGGCAGAGACAGGCAGATTTCTGAGTTCGAGGCCAGCCTAGTCTACAGAGTGAGTTCCAAGACAGTCAGAGCTACACAGAGAAACCCTGTCTCGGAAAAAAAAAAAAAAAACCCAAAACAAAACAAAACAAAACAAAACACAAAAACAAAAAAGAAATTGGAAGAAAGACAAATGTATTCTTAACAGTATTCTTTTTTTTTTGTTTTTTTTTTTTTTGGCTTTTCTCACTCTGTAGACCAGGCTGGCCTCGAACTCAGAAATCCACCTGCCTCTGCCTCCCAAGTGCTGGGATTAAGGGCGTGTGCCACCACCGCCCGGCTTTCTTAACAGTATTCTTAACAAAATAAGACAGAAGCATTCATATTACTTTATAATCCTCGTTTCTGCAACTGGTTACTTGGCCTTAGCTGGTATTTATAATTACCTTCCTCTACTACCCATTCTGTATTTCCTTCTCCCTCGGCAAGCACCTCAGCAGGTCTTGGCTCTTTTCCTGGAGGATTGACCCATACCTTCATTCCTGATGGGCCTGCATCCTTTGTCCTCCTGATTGGATTAGGCTGTTGTAAATTCCCATTGACTTTAATCACAGGACATGGTAGTTGCCCCGGGACTGTAGAGATGGTTCGGCGGGTAAGAGCACCGACTGCTCTTCCAGAGGTCCTGAGTTCAATTCCCAGCAACCACATGGTGGCTCACAACCATCTGAAATGGGATCTGATGCCCTCTTCTGGTGTGTCTGAAAACAGCTACAGTGTATTCACATACATTAAATAAATAAATTTTAGCCGGGCGGTGGTGGTGCACGCCTTTAATCCCAGCACTTGGGAGGCAGAGGCAGGTGGATTTCTGAGTTCTAGGTCAGCCTGGTCTACAGAGTGAGCTCCAGGACAGCCAGGGCTATACAGAGAAACCCTGTCTCGAAAAAAAAAAAAAAGAGAGAGAGAGAGATGCCCCAAGGGATCTCCTCCACTCCAGACATAATCCTACTTACTTCCATTTTGAAGAGGCAATTCAATTTCTCCACGGTAATCTGGATCTATCACTCCTCCTAACACCGTTATTCCTTTCTTAGCCTGTTGGCTTAAGGGCATTAGAAGCCCAAAATGACCAGGGAGAAGTCTGAGCTTTCAGTTCAATGGAATGTTTGTTGTGGCTCCTGGTATGAGAACTCCCCCTTCTGGAACCAAAACTTCTAGGCCAACAGAACCTAGAGTTGTGGAGACAGGAAGCAAAAATTTTCCTAGAGGGTCACTAAGACTGATAGTGAGTGGAACTATTCCCTTTTCTACCCCTTGATTCCTAGACCCATGAATCCTGGCTATAGGGAAAACTGTACCATATTGGACGCTGATTCAAAGCATATACTGCCTTCTGAAGAACTCTGCCCCTGCCCTCCATGCCTTCACCACCTAATTGGCGCTGTAACTGTGTCTTCAAAAGGCCATTCCGTCTTTCTAGCACAATAGCCACTACAGATCCCAATGTGGCTAGGTCAGGTATATCTAACTTCAGGTGGATTTAGCTCTCAGAAACTTGCCTCTGTTTCCTTTCTTGGTATCTTGTTTTGTCATCTGGTCTCCCCAAACCATTTACAGTACCCAGGGACAAGAGGGGGTGTGGAGCGCTGGCCTTGGTCCTGGCCAAGCATGCCCTAAAGATGGCGCTGGCCTTGGTAGGTGGCCAAGTTGTAAACAACTCCTTGTATGGCTTGAGGCTGGCCTTGGTCGGTGGTCAAGTTGTAAACAACTCCTTGTATGGCTTGAGGGCGGTATTGACCAGTGGTCTGATATGTCGTATAATCTCGGCAGCCTATGGGGAGGTGAAGCGTAGCATGGATCCATGGGCGTCCTCTGAGGGTATATAAGCTACACTCACGGGCACTTCGGGGGCACACCCTTGTTCCATCTGTAACTCACAAGGCCTGAGTAAACTGTTGCTGGAAGGAACTTGTGTGATAGTCTTTCTTTCCCGCTGGTCGGGAGTCAGGCACGGCACAAGGGGGAGGGACCTGAGGATTCCTGGCATCTCTAATTCCTACAAAACATTTTTTAAACTTAAAGGGTCTAGGACGACTGGCCTGTCCTATGAGAGGAGTCTCAAGTGGAGTCTCCAGATGATGGCCGAGTTTGCCAGGTGTCCCAGCACTCGTGGGGGCAGAGATGGGAGGACTGGGAATTGAGGCCAGCCAGGGTTACATAGTGAGACCCTATCTTAGACCTAAACTAGAACAAAGAAATGACCAAGTTCAGAGGTTCCCAATAGGGGAGGGAACTACCGGGGACTTCGAATGGCTGCCACCTCACGGGGGACATTCACATCTGTACTTGATGTTCAAAGGGTGCCACCACAACCACATTCTTCTGAAGAAAGGGCAGCAAGCCACTCAGAGGTACCTTATCGTGCAGTCTAGACTAGAGTCTGGACTCATTCATTCCTTAGGCCCTTCGAGCATCACTGTAGATCTAGGGATGAAAGAGAGAACAAGCTGGGCAGTGGTGGCGCACACCTTTAATCCCAGCATTTGGGAGGCAGAGGCAGGTGGATTTCTGAGTTCGAGGCCAGCCTGTGTGGGGTGCTGGCCTTGGTCCTGGCCAAGTGCGCCCTAAAGATGGCGCTGGCCTTGGTCCTGGCCAAGCACACCCTAAAGATGGTGCTGGCCTTGGTAGGTGGAAGTTGTAAACAACTCCTTATATGGCTTGGGGCCGGCCTTGGTCGGTGGTCAAGTTGTAAACAACTCCTTGTATGGCTTGAGGGCGGTATTGACCAGTGGTCTGATATGTCGTATAATCTCGGCAGCCTATGGGGAGGTGAAGCGTAGCATGGCTCCATGGGCGTCCTCTGAGGGTATATAAGCTACACTCACGGGCACTTCGGGGGCACACCCTTGTTCCATCTGTAACTTACAAGGCCTGAGTAAACTGTTGCTGGAAGGAACTTGTGTGCTAGTCTTTCTTTCCCGCTGGTCGGGAGTCAGGCGCGGCACAAGCCTGGTCTACAAAGTGAGTTCCAGGACAGCCAGGGCTACACA
>JADRCC010397268.1:0-12743 GCA_019843855.1 Hylomyscus alleni
GGTATTGGAGGAAGAAAAGAGTAGAGAGGCTGGTTGCTCTGAACACTCAGCAGGAAGACTGCTGTGGGGGCAGGGCCCTGGCCTGAGAGCCAGAAGGTCTGGAAACAAACCCCAGTGGCTGAGTCAGGCTGGGCTCAGGTCTGTTACCTGCACTTACCTTTAGTTTCTTCTTGTGTAAATTGATGGTAACAAGTTGATTCTAAAAACTTAGTTTCCCTCATTTCTCTACCACCATGTGATTCTGAAATTCCTCCAGAGGGAATGCCTTTCCTCTTTTCTGAAAGACCTTTCGCCTCTAACCTCCTTGAATAGTTTCAGAGTTCTGGTTGATGCAATAGAGTGAGTGCTTGACTGGACACTTGGTTGATTTTAATAATCAACAATTTTCTTGGCATGTTTGAAGAGAGTGTTGTTTGACACATTCTGAATGACGTTTGGTATGAGATACTGAAACAAAGTACTTAGTAAGGGGTAAAGATGAAGAAAACCTCATATATATTTTCCTATCTGATCAAAAGACTCATGAGGGATGAGAAATGAAGCTGAAAGGACGAGAGTAGACAAGATGGTCTTGGAACTTGGGTCTGACTTGTGTGCAACTCTTCTGCAGCTCCTGAGCATCCACCAGCCAAGATGTCCTGCCAGCAGAGCCAGCAGCAGTGCCAGCCCCCTCCCAAGTGCACCCCCAAGTGCCCTCCCAAGTGCCAGACCCCAAAATGCCCCCCAAAGTGCCCCCCGAAATGCCCTCCTAAGTGCCCCCCTGTGTCCTCCTGCTGTAGCCTGGGCTCAGGGGGTTGCTGCGGCTCCAGCTCTGGTGGTTGCTGTGGTTCCAGTTCTGGGGGCTGCTGCAGCTCTGGGGGTGGAGGCTGCTGCCTGAGCCACCACAGACCCCGCAGATCCTTCCATCGCCGTCGTCACAGCTCTGGATGCTGTAGCAGTGGTGGCAGCAGTGGCTGCTGTGGCAGCAGTGGTGGCAGCAGTAGTTGCTGTGGCAGCAGCTGTGGTGGTAGCCAGCAGTCTGGAGACTGCTGCTGACCTAAGCAACCAACACTTCAGACAAGTCATTTCAGCAGGAAGCCATGTTCAGAAGACCTGCCCCTGCCTGCTGTTCTGCCCTGCTCCTCCTGTGTTTCAAGCCTAGGTCACTACAATACTGAAATCTAACTGTGGAGATTCAAAACTCGTTCCCACGTTGCTACCTCCTTCTGTGTTTCAGAGTAATAAAGCCTTTCTCACTGATCCTTACCAGATTCCTGCTTTTTTTTGTCTCCAGAGGTCTATCTTGGCAACTGTGTTTAGCAGTGCCCTGGCTATATGTCTGAGACCAAGTGACAAGGACTGGGACTCTCTCCTTACTTGATCTCAGTAAGTTAGGGAAATCTATGTTTTACCATGGTTAAGTTCTTCCAGGGAGGATAGGAAATCACACAATATTCATACTGGAGGTGAAAAATTTTTTCTTTGTTGTTTTTCCCCAGTTCCCAGGACTTCAGATACCTTTATGAGGACTGATAGATCCTTTATGGATTGGGACTCCTTAAGTATGTGGTCCTTGTAAATTTCTTGTTCTCTGATGAATCCTTGACCCAGTGTATGACCCACTGATGACTGGGTGTGATTTATTTTCCTCCCTCTTTCATGAGAATGCCTCTTCTCAAAGAGAAGATTCCCCACAATTCCCATCTGTTTGGAGGCTAGAGTCTTAACACACATGAGCAATACAAGAAGTTCCTGATGCCTTCTGTGAATATTCCTCCCTGCTTTAGATAGCTGCAGGAAGAAGGGTCCCCAGGATACACTGTTTCCAGACAATGGTCCAAAGGACACTCTCTTTAGCTAGCCTGAGGACGCCCATCTATCTGCTCATTTCCTAAAGACTACTCGTTTTCCTGTTCTCCACATTCAGAGAAGTGTGAATTATTACAAAGCCTGCCACTGACATGGTAGTTCCAACAAACCACAGGCCTTTGATTTATACTATCGAATACTGAAAATTTCTGGGGAGACAAGTCTATCCATGCTCAGTACACTCTACAAAATCAAAATGGAGGCCAAAAGAGGCTTAGAGTTGTCATGCTATCTGCCACGGCTGGTCTATGCCAGCCTCTCTCTCTGGTGGCAGAGGGCTTGCTGGTGGCAGTTGTGGAAGCACAACTTAGGATATTGATTAGTCCTTTAGTTTCTTTTTCTGTTCCTTGCATTCCAGAAACCCAAGGATAATACTTTACTTCCATAAACCCAGAGTGATGAGCAGAGTTGTTTTAAAGTCCATATGGCCTTTTGTCCAGTAAATCCTTCAAGTGCAAGAACTAGATCTTATTCCTGGGAAATATAATAAAAGAGCCAAGAGGAGTGAATAGATTATGCAGAAAGGGACCTATTGTGTGAAATAATATCAAATACGTTAAATGAGGCAATGTATCAGCAAAGTTGCTTAATGTGTAATATGTAAGAATATTCATCCGATATATTTTAGTGATAATTTTCCCTCCTCAACTCCTCTCAGGATGGGGGAAAAGTCAGAAAAGATACAAATAAATAAACAAATGACATGGATAACTAAGTTAAAAAGTAAAATTAAAGGGAAAATTAATACATTATACAAAAATAGTTTCTAATAAAGAGTGTGATTTTAAAATAATCAGAAAGTATGACTCAGGTTGGGAAAAACTATGTTCATTGCACAAAAGAAATAGAACAAATGTCTATTCTGATGAGCCAATTTTTTTTTCTTATGTGAGAAAGTTCATTCTTTTTTATTCCTGAGTAGTTTTAATGTAAGAAGGTACCACAGCTTAATCACTCACTTTGGTTGTTTATACTTCGTGTCTATTTTGAAAAAAGTTATTGTAAATACATTTGTACACTTTTGTGCACATGTAAGTGAATATTTCTCTGGGTCAAATACTCAGGAGTTGGATTGCAGGACTCTGACAGTGTTAACACTTGTTTATTTTTGCAGTAACAGTAAATTAAGCTCAGCTGTTTTCTAGTTAATCGCTTAACACTCTTAGTGCCAGTGCATAAGGAATACAGTTTCTCCACATGCTCACTGAAACTATATGCTGTCATACTTTTTTTCTCTTTTTTGTTTTGTTTTTTATTTGATGTTTTCTCTATTTACATGTCATACAATATCTCCTTTCCCAGGTTCCCCTCCAAAAAAAAAAAAAGAAATAAAATAAAATAAAATAAGAAAACAAAAACAAACCCCTGTTCCCTCCCTCCCTCCCCCTGCTCACCACTCCACCCTCCCCTGCTTACTGGCCCTGGCATTCCCCTACACTGGGGCATAGAATCTTCACAGGTGATCAGCCAATTTTTATCCAGATAAGATTTCCAATAAATCCAACCCACATAAATAAAGCAGAAAGAGAAAAGTCAAAATACCCAATATAATATAATCAGTGAATGTCTTCCAGGAATTTAAGCAATAGAAATACATGAGTGAGTAGATAGAAAAGCATCTACCTGCACTCATGGGCTTGCATTTTCTGAAAGATTTTCAGGAGTACCATTTCAGGCATTTCATACATAGTCAACATTAGTTATGCAATCATAACCTTTACTGAAAATGTTTAAATCAAAATTTTAATTAAATTATTTAAAGATAATTCATTAAAATTAAAGTTTTAAGTTAGAATATATGAGTTTGAATTTTTAAATTAAACTAAAATATTTATAATTAGTTATGGGAAGTTTACACGTGTTTTACTGTTTTAAAGTGACTTACTATTTTTTAAATTAATTTATTTTTTACACTCCATATTTCATTCCCTGCTTCCCCTCATCCATCTTCCAACTGCTCCACATCCCATACCCCATACCCCAACCCCATCTCCCTGTGGATGCCCAACCCCCATCCCACCTGACCTCTAAACTTTCTGGGGCCTCCAGTCTCTTGAGGATTAGTTGCATCATCTCTGAATGAACAGACGTGGCAGTCCTCTGCTGTGTGTGTGTTGGAGGCCTTGTATCAGCTGGTGTATGCTGCCTGTTTGGTGGTTCAGTGTTTGAGAGATCTCCGGGATTCAGATTAATTAAGACTGCTGGTCCTCTTACAGAACCACCTTTCTCCTCAGCTTCTATCAGCCTTCCCTAATTTAACAACAGGGGTCAGCTGCTTCTGCCCATTGGTTGGGTGCAAATATCTGCATCTGACTCTTTCAGCTGCTTGTTGGGTCTTCCGGACCTAGTCATGCCAGGTCCATTTTTTTGTGAGCACTCCATAGCCTTAGAAATAGTGTCAGGCCTTGGGACCTCCCCTTGAGCTGGATCCCACTTTGAGCCTGTCGATGGACCTTCTTTTTCCCAGGCTCTTCTCCATTTCCATCCCTGTATCATTAGAAGTTGTCTATATCTCATCCACATGTAGGATGTGCCAGCATTATAAAACGAGTATTCTCATTTTATATTTTAATTCCCGTGCACACCAAATAATATGTGTTGAATAAATTATCACATGGCATGCAGAATTATTGCCTCAACCTATTTTTACACCAATAAATGTCCAACTGCATAATTTTCTCTGATGATTTTGGCAGTGCTTTTAAGATCAAATGGTGCTCATTCATCAACAACTATGAGGTACAATGTGACACTTTGGTTCATATGTATTCTAAAATAAATTTTTATATGTCCTGGCATGACAATATGAGAAAATGAACCTCTAATGGAGCCACTGAGTTCTTTTTCTGCTGGCCATTTACTGCTGGGCATACAGCCTACCCTTAAGAGTAGTTTGTTTCCCCAGTTAGACTCCATCATAGAAAACTAAATTTTCATCTGCAAGTGTTTATCAATTGGAAGTAGTTTCAGGGCCGCGGACTGGGACATGTGTCCACTTCTTCCAGCTCTAGGATCTCATCTGATGCAGACCTGTGCAGGTCCTCTGCATGCTGCCTCAGTCTCTGTGAGTTCATAGTTGCTTCAATTTTGTTGTTATAGATAACCTTGTTTCTTCTGTTTTTCCATCTCCTCTTGCCTTTACACTCTTCCCATATCATCTTCCTCAGGATTGTCTGAGCCCTGAGGGGAGAGAATTGATGGAGACATCTTGTTTTAAGGATTATATCTGGATGTTGGTCCCTATCTTTGTTTTTATCTACTGCTGGGAGAAGCTTCCCTGAGGATGACTGAGGAAGGCACTGATCTATGAGTAAAGCAGAATGTCATTAGGAGTCATTTTACTGCTACTTTTTTTCCAAAGAACTGTAGTGTGTCATTTTTATCCTAGGTCCCTGGGCAGTCTAATCTTAGGTTCTTGGTCCCTCAAGAAGTATCAGTTCTGGGTTCTATCCTGTGGAATGATTTTTAAATAAGATACTAGTTAATTACTTCCACAAGCTTTGTACTACAATTTAACTAACGTATTTTAAAGGCTGGATACCATTATAGATCAAAACATTTGTGACTGAGTAGGTTCTTATGTTTCTCCTTTGGTAGCCTGCAAAGCACCCACTTATACTAATAATGCTAGCACATAGGAGTATAGGCTCCATTTAGTAGGCACCAGCTCAACTTCTCTGTATTCAAGTGCTATTTTCAGCAACAGGCCTTACTGTCAGGCCTTACTGTGGAGAGAAACATATAAGCTCGATTTGGTTGTTTAGGAATTACCATGGAATTCTTTGGCCAACAACTTAATTAGATGCAACTCATTCCCAGTACTAGAATCTTCTTTTGGTGACAACAGATAGCTGGTTGGTGCATTGTCTTCCCTGTTATTTGATGATTTCATTTAGATTACCCTCATATATGTATATATTTTAAGAAATGACTACTATATTAGTTGTCCATACTACCCTTCAAATGTGTGCTAATTTTAGCTGTCTCCTCCTCCATATTTCCTTCCTCCTATCTCTCTTCCTTCCCCACTTGATATTCCCATTTCAACCATGCCCCATCTATTCATAACTATCTATTCTATTTGTCTTTCTTAGAGAGGTATATTTGTCTAATTGCCTTACTCCACACCTAACTTTTATAGTTCTACAAACTGAAGTTTGAGAATGATTGACTTAACAGCTAATATTTGTATATAAGTGAATAAATACATATCATATTTGTCTTTCTAGGTTTGGGTTACCTCCCACAGGGTGATTATTTTTCTAATTCCATCCATTTACCCACCAACTTCATAATTTCCTTTTTAACAGCTAAATAATATTCCAAAGTGTAAATGTATCACATTTTAAAAAATCTACTTGTTCTTCCTCAGCCTTACTCCAGTGGCTTCTTGCCTGTAGAGTAAAAAAAAAATCCACTTGTTTGTAGATTGACATCTAGGTTATTTCAAATTTCTGGCTATTATGGACAGAGCAGCAATGAACATGCTTGAGCAGGTATCTCTGTGGTAACATCCTTTAGGTATATGTCCAAGAGTAGTATATATTAGAACAAACTTGAGGTTGACTGATTCTCATCTTCCTGAAGAGCCACCATACTGATTTCCATAGTGGCTATATAAGTTTGAAGTCCCACCAACAATGGATGAGTGCTCCCCTTACTCCACATTCCCACTAGCGTGAACTACCTTTTGTTTTATTAATCTTAGCCATTCTGACAGGTGTAAGATGCAATGTCAAAGTATTTTTGATTTTAATTTTCCTGATGACTAAGGATGCTGAATATTTCTTTGTTTTCACTTCTTTGAGTTTCTTCTTTTAAGAATTCATTTTTATACAATTTTTAAATTAGGTTATTGCTTTTCTTGATATTTAAATTCTTTTTGCATTCTCAGGTAGGACAACTATATCTTTTTCTCCTCCAAATCCAATCTCCAAGTCTTACTGTTAGCTATATAACAGGTCACTTGTTGGAACTTTCCTTTCTTCTTTGCTCCAATTTCTAATGGACCCTGTAGACCCTCTCCTCAAACTTTCCTTCCCTTTATATGTCTCTTCTTCTTTATTTGTCCTAGAGCATGCAACACTAGGAGGTACTTCCTGAGAAATGGTCAGTCAAACAGAGAAGGGAAACAAGTAGGCAAGATTCAGATCTCCACTCTCCATCCTTTACTTTAATCCTGCCTCCACAGCCTAACCATAGTAGACCCTGAAAATTGCAACATAGCTGACACATAAGAAAAGGACCTTAAAATCAGAAACCAGATAAGTTTCTCAATACATACAATTTATCAAAGCTAAGTCAAAATCAGATATACAATTTAAATAGACTATAACTCCTAGTGAAACAGAGGCAGTTTTTAGAAGTCTACCAAAAAATAATCCAGGCTAGTTGTTTTTAAAGTAGAATTCTATCAGAATTTCAAAGGAGAGTTAACATCAGTATTCCTCTGATCATTCTACAGAAGAAACATTGTTAAAATTTGTTTATAAGGCCACAGTTACCCTGATATCTAAAGCACATGAAGACCTCCCCAAAAGAAAGAGAATTACAGACCAGTTTCCCTTATAAACATAGATGTGAAAAGTCAAATAAAATATTACAAACTGAATGCAATAATACACTCAAAAGATCATTATCATGATCAAATATGTTTTATAACAGAGATGTATGGGTGGTTCAATATACCTAAATTAATAAATGTAATCCATCATATAAACAAACTGAAGGACAAAAACCACATGATCATCTCCTCAGATGCAGAAAAAGGCCTTTAACAAAATCAAAGACCCTACAGGAAATAAGGATACAAGGAACAAAATAATAATGGCTTTTTACAGAAAGACGATAGCCAACATCAAATTAAATGGAAAGAAACTTAAAAAAAAATCTATTACTATCAGGAACAAGACAAGGTTGTCCACTCTCACCATACCTATTCAATATAGAACTTGAAGTCTTGGCTAGAACAGTAAGAAAACCAAAGGAAATCAAGGGTAAAATTGGAAAGAAACAAGTCAGAGTATCTTTATTTGGAAATATTTAAATGATCTGAATAATTCTACAATAGATAAACAATTTCATCAAAGTTGGAGGATACAGAATTAACTCACAAAATTAGTATTTCTTCTATAGACAAATGACAAATGGTCTGGGAAAGAAATCAAGGAAGCAACACCTTTAACAATAGCCTTACGTAATATAAAACATCTTGTACTAACTCTAACCAAGCAAGTGAAAGACTTGTATGATAAAAACTTCAAATCACTGAAGAAAGAAATTGTACAAGATGGAAATTTCTCTCATGTTCAAGATTAACACAGTAAAAACAGCCATCCTACCAAAGGCAATCTATAGAGTCAGTGCAATCCCCATTATGATTCTAACACAATTCTTTATAAACCTTTAAAGGACAAGTGTCAACTTTATATGAAAATGAACACACACAAACACATACATACATACATACATACATACATACAAACAACAACAACAACAACAAGACCAGTATAGTTTAAATTATCCTGAGCAGTAAAAGAACTTCTGGTGGAATCACCATCCCTGATTTGAAATTGTAGTACAGAGCTATACTAAGAAAATTATCATGGTACTTGCACACAGATAGATATGTCAATGAACAGAACACAATTGAAGGCTGAGACATAAATTCCCACACCTATGGACACCTAATGTTTGATAAAAATCATACTAGAAATATACACCGACAAAAAAACTACAACAGTTGGTGCTGCTCAAACTAGATGTCTGCATATAGAAGAGTGCAAATAGATTTCTACTTATCACCCTGTACAAAACTCAACTCCAGTTAGATCAAAGACCTCAACATAAAACCAAATATATTGAAATTGATAGAAGAGAGAGTGCAACTAGCCTTGTCATAGGAGAGTTCTTTCTGAACAGAACCTCATTAGCCCAGGCACTAAGGTCCACAATTAGTAAATGGAACCTCACAAAACTGAAAAGCTTCTGCATGGCATCATTTTTACAAAGTGAGATCTTACAGACTGGAAAAAGTTTTTTTTTTTCCCAACTACACATCTGATAGAGCACTAATATATAAAATATATAAAGACCTTAAAATTAAATTTACTTGTAAGAATATTGTTTCATGATTTGTAATTGTCAAATAGTTGAACAAAACAACAAAACTCTCTATTTCAACCCTGTATTTGCTCAAAAGAACATTATTTTTTCCATTTGGATTGCTCCTTGCTCCCAGTGCTCCCAGTGAGACCTCCCAGTGCTCACCTATGTTCTATGTGATAGAGATAATTTGCCTTTCTTTTACATTTAGGAAACGCCCTATAACTGAAAACCCTAAGAATGTCAGTTTGCAAATTGAGGTGCTAATATTGGCTTGAAGCCTATGTCTATTACTCTTCCTGCAGAAGGCACGCTACTCACACATACCTATACTCATCCACATCTGCTGAGGAACTGGGTGTTGGTATGCACAGAGGCATGCGTATGGAACAGATTCATTTCGTCTTAGTCATCTTAGAAGTCAGGAGTTGACCAGGATAGAACTATCATTATGGAAACCAGGAATCAATTCCTGACCTCTTCCCCATTACTAATCACTTTGGAGCAACCTAAGTAGAAGAGCACATGTCAGACCAGGTATGACAGTGGCAAGTCTTTCAAGGTCATGTTGAAACACATGCCTCTGTCTGTCTCAGAGAATTCTTGTTTCTATAAGGAATAGTTTTTCATGAGACATCAGTGATGGTGTTAGTGAGAGACTTAGATACCATAAAATTTCTATTATAGGCATAGTACTTTGTTCAACTACTGAAGATAAGAAAAAAGCCCACAAACACTAACAAAGGTTGTTAAAGGAACACATGATGATTACATTAAATATGATGGATTGAAAGAAAAAAGAGTGGAACCCAGCTTCAATATCCTGGGAGACAAAGGGCACGGTGTGTGTTTAAGGAAAACTTATAAGGAAAGTATGAAAAATAGCATCATTTCCTAAGAACTGTTTTGAGAGCAGGCAGGGATTTCTTCAGGAAGAGGTAGCACAAAGGGCTGTATAGTATAATGATTTTACTCCTGTTAAATGGTATACAGTCCTGGACAAGTCTTTACTAATGATCTATGGGAGTGTTAGCATCTTTTATTGTATCTGATGTTGCAACAGAATCATTGATGGACAAAGAGATTTGGATGTTGTATTTTGACATAGGACTGTCGGTGTGTGTAAAGAGTAGATGCATTTAGAAAAAAGAAAGAACAGACAGACATGATAAATATATGATAGAGAGATGCACATCTCTTTATGTAGACTCTCTGTACATGTTTATAAATATCCTCGTATCTCTACCACATTTCATTTATTTTTATCCTTCTCAAGTGACCCAGCTTCATGTTGTTTTTCAAGAGTCAATCAGCATTCATGGAGAAGAAGCTTTTTCAATCATTCCATTCAAATTGACTTTTCTTTGTCTATACCACAATAACCTTCTTTTAAAAACTTTTAGAGTAATGTTAAAGTGTAACTCTCTACCACCATGCCATTCTATAGAAAATACAAACTATTTCCATTAAAATTTTATTAAAAATTATAAGTTCAAAATAGAACCTTCATGTAAAGCCTATGCGCATGAAGAAAACTAATGAAAACCAGAGAGACATATAGACATATAGACATATAGACAGAGAGACAGAGAGAGACAGAGAAAGAGAGAGAGGACAGAATCCATGGTCTCTGTTTTCAAAAATTGTTGTTACATATACACATACATCCATAAACATATACATTATAAATATACACACATTCACATATACACTTTATAGTCACACATATACACATACACACATGTGAGCATAAGTATGTGTATCCTTAAATACAACCTGTTCAGTCTATAGTGTACATAATATTATGTATATTGTAAGAGCTGTCCATTTGGTATTGGATAACCAATTGGTATGCTCTTCTCTGGGAAGTACTATTTCTTCCATTTACAGCATTCCCTAGTTGCCTGTAGTTCTTTGTGCAGCACTGGGGTCTAGTAGGTTTACCCAATTCATGTCAGCATGTCTGGAGTTGTTCTTGTTCAGTTCAAGTTTAGTCATGTTGGTGAGAATTTTTGAGTCTATTTTATGACAATCCTAGGAGATATATTTGCACAACTAATCCCCTGTTCCTCTAGATCTTACAATCTTTTTGTCCCCATTTCTACAATGATCCCTGAGCCTTAAGAGATGGCCATAGTATTGTAGATGTATCAGTCAGGTCTGGGCTCCACAATTTTGGATTTGCATTAGTTGTGGTTTTCTGTAATGGTTTACATCTGTTGATGAATATGAGAACTACACTTATCTGGGGCTATAAGGATAAATGTTAAGAACACAGTTAGGGATTGTGCAGGTTTTATAAGTTGGTTATAGAATATTCTACCAATGAGGTCTATGACCTCATTAGTTGGGATAGTTCAATAGATTTCCCATACCAGCCATGATTTACCCCTTATCTCTCATATTGTAAGTCTACTTACAGAGCTTTTGGTTACCACGGAGATTTGTGTGCTGGTTGCATCCTTATGGTTATCATGCCATGCTGGTTGTTGTTGTATTTCGTAGACATCATAGCTGGATAGGACTGTTAGTGGCTTCCCTCCTATGCAAGCATACATGGTGACTTCACCCAAAAGTTGTAGCTCATGGGCCTCTGAACCCTGTGTCTGAAGTGGATGGTGTCTTCAGCAAAAGGCACTTAATTTCCACTTCTAGGAAACAACCATGGACTACAGCAATAGTCTGAAATGTTTGAAGGTTCTCTTGGAAAACTCTGATTAACAACTCAAAAGAGGGCTTCTCCTCCACATCCTACTCTACAGATACTTGTTGAGTCATGTTCATTGCTGCTCTATTCACAAAAGGCAGGAAAGAGAAATAACTGAAATGATCTTTAGTGGACAAATGGATAATAAAAACATGATACATATACACACTATAGAAAATTATACAGTTGTAAAGAAAAATAAAAAGAACTTTGCATGTAAATGGGTGAAAATAGAATGATCATATTGAGAGTAGTAACCCAGATCCAAAGAAACATCATATATTTTCTCTCATTGCAGGCTTCTAGTTCTAAATCTTCAGGGTTGAGAACCTGAATAACTTCAGAAACTTGGAGAGTAAAATGGGACCGTTGCCAGGGTTCTGGTGTGGGGATGCAATGGAGAAGAAAATAGCAGGGGATAAGTGATCTGATCTGAGAACTGGAAAAGAATGAGTCAAATTAGAGAAGGAAGAAGAGTCCAGAATGGGAGAGCAGGGTATGGGTTCCTGAAAAAGTCATAAGAAATCATACTTTTAATTATCTGCTTAAAAAAGTATAATAATATATTATATGTATATTTACTGACTGCTTCTTTTAAAATCACCTGATGTCCTACAGGTGGGGATATGGCCCAATTAACTATTTTGTTTCACATGTAGTAATAGATTGACAATGTCTCACAGTGTACACTTTATTCTTATTTTTTTATTTTATTTTTTTATTTTCTCAACTGTAAACATCACTCTTTGTATTTTATATGAATTCCTTTCTCGATTCTCTTCTGAACTCTTCCCTAACTGTAATGTCACTAGAAATGGTTTGCACTTCCCATGACAGAAGTGTGCTGGCTTCTACAGAATATCTAGTAGCACTGAAATAGTAAACATAATACTATCATAGCCCTAACTAATGATGCATATGAAAACATGAAGTATCCTATATAAAAATATATGTGAAGATTAAATTTGAAGAATCAAATAACAAAGATAAGAAGATCTACACTCTATTTTGTTTTTTGTTTTTTGAGACAGGGTTTCTCTGTGTAGCCCTGGCTATCCTGGAACTCACTCTGTAGACCAGGCTG
>JADRCC010397345.1:0-14238 GCA_019843855.1 Hylomyscus alleni
GGAATTGATGTTTAGGGGAAATTTTATAGCACTAAGTATCTTCATACATAAATTAAAGAGATTTCATATTAGCAATTTACCAGCACATCTGATGGCTCTAGAACAAAAACAAGCAAACACACCTGGAGGAATAGAGTGCAGGAAGAAACTAGTGACTAAAATCAACAAAATAGAAACAAAGAGAACAATACAAAAGAGTCAGTGAAACAAAGAGTTTATTCTTTGAGAAAATCAAGAAGATATACAACCCTTGTTTAAACTAACAGAGAGAGAATATCCAAATTAACAAAATCAGAAATGAAAGGGAGAACATAACAAGAGAGAACAAGGATATCTGCAGAATCATTAGGTCATATTTCAAAAATCTGTACTCTACAAAATTTGGAAAACCTAAAAGAAATGAACAATTTTCTTAATAAATACCACTTACCAAAGTTAAATAAAGAACAGATAAACAATTTAAATAGAACTATAGACACTAAGGAAATAGTAGTAGTCATTAAAAATTCTCCCAACCAAAATAGCTGGTCCAGATAGTGTAGCTCTAAATTCTACTAGACTTTCAAAGAAGAGCTAAAACCAATACTTCTCAAACTACTCCACAAAATAGAAACAGAAGGAACACTGCCAAATTCATTTTATGAGAGAACACAGTTGTATTCATATCCAAACCACAGCAGATTCAACAATGAGAATTACAGACTCATTTCCCTCATGAAAATTGATGCAAAAATATTCAATAACATACTGGCAAATGCAAGAACAGATCAAAAGGATCATTCATAATAATCATATAGGCTTTATCTCAGAGATACAGAGATGGTTCAACACACAAAATCTATCAGTATAGCCCATCATATAAACAATGTGAAAGAAAAAAAAGATTAGCTCATTAGATTCTGAAAAAGCCTTTGACAAAATCCGATATGCCTTCATGATAAAAGTATTGGAGAGATCTTGGATACAAGGGACATTTCTACACAAAAGGTAATTTAAAGCAAATCTATAGCCAACATCAAATGAAACTGAGAGAAACTTAAAGCAATTCCACTAAAATTAACAGCAAGAACAGGCTGTACACTCTCATTATATCTATTCAATATATGTTCTCAAAGTTCTCGCTAGTGCAATAAGGCAACTAAAGAAGATTGAGAAGATACAAATAAAGAAGGAAGAATCAAAGTGTTATTGTTTGCAGATGATATGATAGTATGCATAAGCAACCCCAGCAGTTCTACCAGGGAACTCATACAGCTGATAAACAGTCTTCGCAAAATGGCTGGATACAAAATTAACTAAAAATATCAGTAAGTCTCATATATAAATTACAAAGGGGCTGAGAAAGAAATCAAGGAAACAATATCCTTCACAATAGCCACAAATAGTATAAAATATTTTAGGGCAATCCTAATCAAGCAAATGAAAGACCTGTTTCAAGTATCTGAAGAAAGAGATTGCAGAAGATATCAGAAGACAGAAAGATCCTCCATGTTCACTGGTTGGTAGGTTTAACATAGTAAAAATGGTCATCTTACTAAAAAACATTCTATAGATCCAACACAATCCCCATCAAAATTTCAACACAATTCTTTACAGACTGAAAAATCAATTTTCAACTTCGCATTGAAAAACAAAAAAAATGCAGGAATCTAAAACAAACCTGTACAAAAAGAGAACTTTAGGAGTTTTCACCTAATAATTTCAAGCTTTAATTCAAAACCACAGTAATAAAAATCACATGGAATTTGCATAAAAACAAATTGATCCATGGAATTGAATTGAAGACCAAGATGTAAGTCCACATAGCTATGGACACCTGAGTTTTGATAAAGAAACTGAAATCATTCAATGGAAAAAAGAAAAGTATCTTTAACAAATGGCACTGTAGTAACTGGATGTCAGCATATAAAAGAATGAAAATAGAACCATATCTATCACCCTGCACAACACTCAAAATGCATTAAAGACCTCAACGTAAAGCCACATACACTGAACCTGATAGAGGAAGTGGGGAATAACCTTGAACATATTGGCACAGGAGACAACTTCCTAAGAATATCAGTAGTACCTGAAGTAATATGGACAAATAATAAATGAATCTTCATGAAACTGAAAAGCTTGTGTAAGGCAAATGACACTGTCAGTAGGACAATATTAGAGCCTGCATACTGTGAAGTGCTTTTTTAAAATTTCACATTTGATATAGCTGATATTCAAAATATATAAGGAATTCAAAAACAAGATACCAACAAGCCAAATATTCCAATTAAAAATGGAGTAGAAATCTAAACAAAAAATTCTCAACAGAGGAAATCCCAATGGCCAAGAAACAGTTAAAGAAATGTACAGTATTTTAAGTCAGTGGTGAGATGCAAATCAAAACAACTCTGAGATTCCATTTTACCCCTGCCTGAATGGCTAAGGGCAAAACCACAAGTGACAGTTTATGCTCATGAGGTTGTGCAGAAAGGGGAACAATCCTCTATTTCTGGAGGGAGTACAAACTAGCATAGCCGCCTTGACAACCAGTAGGGCAATTCTTCAGAAACCTGGGAATCAACCTACTTCAACATCCAGCTATACTACTCCTGGGCATATATCTCATGGGTGCTCCATCCAACCACAAGAACACTTAACTATGTTCATTGCAGCCTTATTCATCATACCCAAAACTGAACATAACCTTAATATCCTTCAATCAAAGATTAATTGATGGAAATGTGGTTCATTTACAGAATAGAGTATTTCTCAGCTGTTAGAAAACAATAACGATGAAATTTTCAGGCAAATGGATGGAACTAGAAGAAAATCATCCTAAGTGATATAACACAGGTCCAGAAAGATAAACATGGTATGCATTCACTTATAAATAAATACTTCTTGTAAATTAAAGGATAATCATGCTACAGTCCACATACACAGACAGCATAAGTTACAAAGAAGCCTGAAGGGATAATGCATGTATAGCCCCAGAAAGAGAAGTTAGAATAAATTTTGAGGGTGGACTGAGTGTGGCTCCAGATGGAAACAAGAAGAATTACTCGGGGAGCAGGATTGGGAGAGAGAGTGCTTGGAGAGATGATTGGAACTGTGACCTATTTGGTTTCAATGTAGAAACTTAGTACAATAGAAAACCCTGGCATTTATGATGGTGAATACTCAAAGCAAGGGATGATAAGGAGCACAAACAAGCCATCTCCTCTAAGGCTTCCAATGATGGGACTGGTACACCAACCCAATCCCAAAACATTCAGTCTACAATTTGTTCTGTCTGCAAGATACACTTGGGTAAAGGTGGCACAGAACTTGAAGAAGAGGCCAACAAATGACTGGTCTAATTTGGGACCCCTTGCCTGACATTGCTTGGATGGCCATGAACCATAGGCTGGATAGTCTGGACACCTAAGATAGAATCAAATACAACTGAGAGAAAGAAAGAAGGGAAGAAAGGAAGGAAAGAAGGAAGGAAAAAAGAGAGAAAGAAAGAGAGAAATAAAGAAAGAGAAAGAAAGGAAGGAATAAAGAAAGAAAAGGGGAGAGAAGGGACAAAGGGGGAGGAAGAAAATTTAATAAAATGATTTCTGATGATTTTCTGCTATACTCAGATTAGTGCCTAGCCCAGGTGTCATCAGAGAGCAGATGTAGAGACACACAGCCAAACATTAGATACACCTGGGAACCCCATAGAAGAGGGTGAGGTGTGGAGAGCTGGTTCTCTAAACGTGTGGAGAACTACTTCTCTAAACATTTAGAGAACCAGCTCTCCACAGTGAGGAAAGAATTTTAGGAGCCAGGTGTATCAAAGACACCAGAACATGGCCCAGAGATCCAATAAAGCAGGACTCAAAGAAGTCCAGAGACTGATGAAGCAAAAGTCCCAAAACTTGCATGAATTTGTTCTAGATCCTCTTCATAATGTTATAATTGTGTAGCTTGGTGATCTTGTAGGACTTCTAACAGTGGGAGTGGTGGTATCTTTGAGCCTTTTGCCTATTTTAAGGACCCTTTTCTTCCTTCTGGGTTGCCTTATCCAGTCTTGATATCAGAGATTTTTCCTGGATATTTGTAACTTATTATATCCTGTTCAGTTGACATTCCTGAGTGGTCTGCAGTTTTCTGAAGGGAAATGGAGTTGAGATTAATTTGAGGGAGAGTAGATGAGGGACAGTGAGACTGAGAATAGTAAAGGAAAGGGCAACTGCAGTTGGTATGTATTGTACAACAGAATAAATTTTAAAATATTAAAAATGAATTATTGCCTGTTGTCTATTTAAGGAGTCTTGTGTGTATATACATCAGCATACACATGTGAGTGTTCTCTTTAAATCAATAGTGTTCTCTAAGCCTCACTGGAGATTGACACTGCCTATTACCAAAAAGTTATGTGTGCTAAGATGTGACAGTATTGGTGTGATGAAGGAAGAATACATTTTAGCAGGTGCATGCTCATTTTCCTTGTGTAGTCACCCTTTAAGGTTCTGATCTGACTATGGAAATGTGCTTTAATTGGGTATTTCTTAACATTGGTTGTTATTTTCATCTGAATATTATATCTAGATTCTAAAGCATTGTCCTTTTTAAAATAGATTTTAAATTTAAGTGATTTATAATTAATTTAATTAATCTTGTTTTAATTTACTCATGAAGTTAAAACTAATGATAATGTATAATAAGGAGAAAAGTGAAATTAATAGCCAAAATATTAGGAATACAATTACTAATGAATTGAAATAATTATGTACTATTATTTTAATAAACTAAAAATTAAGCAAAAATTTAGAACATAATCTTTTTAAATTGAACATTTATTTTTTTTTATATAATATATGTGGTTATGGTTTCTCCTTCATTAGTAGTAGTAGAAGAAGAAGAAGAAGAAGAAAAAGGAGGAACAAGAGAAGGAGGATAAAGAGAAGCAAATGAAATATGAAATTATGGCAAAGTTAACAAACTGAAAATAAGAGCTAAAGAAAAAAGAATGAGAAACATATACAGATGCTGAATCACACACATTTGCATAGGTAGGAAACCTATAAAAATCAAAACTGGAAGCCATAATATGTAAGCAAAAAATCTGTAAAAAATCTGTAAAACAATCTGATTGTTGTAAAAACAAACAATCAAATAATCAAACATATCATGAAAAGATTTTGAGATAAACAATAAAGTTGAGTGCATTTTGTGTTGACTATCTACTGCTGCACATAGGACCTAAACTTATTTAAGATTTGATTTTGTTAGAGAAAATCAATTTTTCCTTTTCCATTGGTTATCAGTTGGAGAGAGCTTTCATGTTATTGAGTCTTCTGTCTACTTAACCTCTCTCTACTGGGATCCTGTCTGGCTGAGACTTTTGCAATCCCTATGCTTGCTACTACAGTCTTTGCAAATTCATAAGTGTGTTAGTCTTCCTGTATCTAGAAAGCTTTCATTTCTTGTGTCTATCATCCCTATTGGCTATTAAAAATCATTCAGCCTCATTTTCTGCAGAATTCCATCAGCTCTGTGTTGAGGGATTTTATGAACTCATTCCCAAACCGAGTGTTCTAAATCTCCCACTCTGTTTTGACTGTCCAGTTATGGATCTCTCTATTGGTCCCATCTACTTCTGGAAAGAGCTTCTCTGATGATGACTGGAACATCACCATAACAGAATGTCATTAGGAGTCATTTCAGTGCTACATTCCATTTGCGGAACAATAGTATTTCGTTTTCTAGGTCTGTAGTGTTAGCATTCTGTCTAAACTCCACTCCAAAATTACCTGGCAACAGCCAGGTAGACCTGGACCACTATGCTTGCTCCCTCCTTTCTCTCTTACTCCTGTTTCCTGCTTGCTTCTCTCTTGCCCTGTTGGGCTCTTCTCTTTCTTCTTTCTCTTCCCCACCTCTCCATGTAGTCATGGCTGGCCTCTACTTCTCTACTCTCTCCTCCTTTCTGTCTTTCTCTGCCTCTCTTGCCCTTTTAACCTCCTCCATGACCTGAATAAACTCTATTCTATACTATATCATCATGTAGCTGGTCCCTCAGGGGAAAGGTATGCCTTGGCCTGCCTAAGCACCCCTTTACCCCATACCCCCATAAAACATATTCTTATACCCCTTTATCTTATGATAATCACAGCATTGCTGCTGTGACTTGGATCTAGAAACTCTGCAGGTTTGCATCACACCTCAGCAACCACAAGAGATCCATGCTCACTGGTAAGGCCCGCATCCCCAACTGTTTCATGGTCCCAGGGGAGAGTTCTTGAGCTCAGAGCTATCTCTATGCTGTCCTGAACCTCATTTTAGTACTCTTTCCTTGGGTGAGATTTCCTTCTCCTTAGAGACAGTTTCTCACTTCCGAGAAATTTCCCAGGCCTGGGTGAACTGGTCTCTGGCTCAAGAGCACTGGCTCTGAGATTTAGCCCCCAGGACCCCACATGACGACCTGGTGGTCTGGCCTGTGCTAGAATCTCTCTCAGGTTATTAATGATCTCGGGATGCTGGTAGTGGCATTTAATAATCCTATTCTCTCACCCACGGGTCAGTCTTCACCATCTCTATCTCTATTTATTGGTATGTCTTAGTCTAAATATCTCTACATTGCTGCCAATCAGACACTTTCTCGCCCTAATGACCCATAGCACAGACTTTCCCCTCCCCCTCCTTCAGTTGCTGGCTCTTGCTCCCACTGTGCCAGCCAGCTGGTTCTGCTGGTTCAAGTGGGTCTGGCTCTGCCCCTGCTTCCCTTTCACACACACACACCCCTTCTCGCTCTGCTCCCCAGTCTGCATCCATCTAGCCTGGACTAGCAGTCAATGCTAGGCTCCCTCAGCCAGCTCGCACTCTGCCAGTTCCTGCCAATTAGGGACCTAACTTGCTGCCCTTCCCCCTCTGCTCCTTAGCTCTACTCTTGGTTCAGGAAAAGTAAGTATGTCCCTGCCCCTTGTGTCCTGCCAGAGGTCCCATTTGTTAGAACCTGCTTTCCGACTCTCTGGAAGGGCTTGGCTGAGGAACTTATAAAGTGAGTGCTAGCAATGCTACACTCCTGAGATAGAGAAAAAGCTACTTCAGGTGCTGCCTGTCCCCTCACTCGGACTTCAGCTGCTAGCAGGAAGTCCTACCTCAAGCTTCATATATGTGCAGGCCAGCCACCTGTGGTGCCTCTGCCTCAGCTGCCATTTGCCCATAGCATGGTTCTGCCCTGGACTGATGGCCCCGGGGCCACTGTGCAGCTACAATCACTAAGCCGAATATTTCTTTGCTAATACAAAATGTACTTTTCTCTTCCTATACAACTTGTCAAAGTTACCTAAGGTTTTCATTTCTATCCTGTCTTAATATGATTTTTACTACTGTCATTGAATTCTATTCAGTTATAACCAATCTATATCATCCTCAATCCTGTCAGAAGTTTGTTAATTATTGAGTTTATGACAGACAGGTTTCGCAAAGCCTCTAACAGCTTCTCCCACAAGGTCTAAAAAAATATAGACACAGCTAGAAGATACTGCCTAGATTGTAATATGATAACCGCTGAAAAATGCAGTGGACAAAACCAGATACCCTGAGTCAAATGACTCGGCTACACCAAGGGAATCCATTTCTCATGTCATGCGCATCCTTTCCACAGAGGAAAAGCCCTGCTTCTTCTGCACTTGGAAGCCAGACTGACAGTCCAAGTTGCCATAGAGACCATGGGAACTGTTAGTTAGTGGACTCCGTCATTTTTTAAACAATATAACTGCTAAATTATGGTTTATTCCACAGACTTCTAACTACATTGACAGCTAAGACAGCAGCTAGAAAAAAGTTTCACAGATGTAATCAGTTACCTCCTTACCTAAACTCGGTTTCCACTAATTAAATGCATCATATTCCCTTTTCTTGCTATACCACGTCTTAATATTATCTAAGTACCTATAAATTTGTCTAACTCTAATAAAACGTTCCACTATACGATCCAACATTTCCAACATTTTAATCTTTTTCCTTCTGCTCCACAAAAGGCTCATTTTAAAGTCTATTCATGTTGTTAACTCATGTTGTTACCTCTTTTGTAAATTTATAAGCTACAGGAAACCTGGGTATTCAGATCTACCTCTCATGGACCAAATAGGCTCAACTGAGCTAAGTACATCTACCCAAAGTTCCCACTTACTACCTATTGCAAAGGGTGAGATTCCTCTGGGTTTCAAATGTACATCTTAATAAAATTTTTCTTTCTCCCAAATGTATTTAATCTACCTAAAATAATATGTTTCAACATCTTGTCAAGTCCAAGCACTTACTACATCCAGGAACGTTCCAGAGAAGCAACCCTCAGATGCTCCATCTCCTGACACAGTCACAGACATTTGTACTGGACCTGTTCCTCCTGACCTATCCTCAGATGCCTCCACAGACTCTGGACAGCTAGGAAACAGTCAACTCTCCTGAAACTGAACAAACATCCCCCATACCCATTCTTTTCATTCCTTAGAGACATGTTGGCCCAATGCCAGCATGAAGCAGCTAGATATCATGATGACCCTATTCTTGCTTTGCCATCATCTCTTTCTAATTTTTTCTTTTTTAAAATTAAACCAAAATGGGGGAATGTTAGCATTCTGTCTAAACTCCACCCCACAATTACCTGGCAATAACCAGGTATGCTCCTCCCCACAGTTATCTGGCAACAGCCAGGTCGGCCTGGACCACTATAAAAAGGGCTGCTTGCCCCCTCCTCTCTATCTTATTCCTGTTTCCTTCTTTCTTCTCTCTTGTCCTGTTGGGTTCTTCTCTCTCTCTCTCGCTTCCTTTCCCCCTCTCTCCATGTGGTCATGGCTAGCCTCTACTTCTCTACTCTCTCCTTCTCTCTGCCTTTCTCTGCCTCTATTGCCCTTTTACCCCCCACATCAATGCCCTGAATATACTCTTTCTATACTATACTATTGTGCTGCTGGTCCCTCATGGAGAAGGGATGTCTTGGCACGGACCCACCAAGGCAACCCCTTCCCCCATACCTCACCACACCCCCCATAAAACATATTCTTATACCCTTCTTTTATAATCACAACATATAGGCTTATCTAGTCTCAGGTTCTTAGCCACCCACACAATTTCCAAACATGAGTTTTGATTAATGGAGTTGGCATTTATTCCAATCATATAATGTCTGGTCACTCTGACAACTTTTGTGCCACTATCGCATGAGCATTATCTTGCAGCTAGGCTACCATTATGAATTGCAAGACTTGTAACTGGGTTATATATGCCTTTATCATCTGTTAGTATGTAGAATATTTTCCAGTATTATGATCACTACTCACTATGGGTCAAGGATTTATTTAGATACCAGCTTACCCTTTGCCATATAGAAGCTTTCTAGTTTCATGAGATCCCATTAATTACTTGCTGTTCTTAGGGCCTTTGATATCAATATTCTATTTAGAAAGTATTTTTTTTTCTGTCAGGGTGGCCAAGAATATTCTGTACATTACCTTCTGTCTGATTCAGTTTATTTAGCTTTATATTGAGGTACTTGATCCATTTGAAGTTGAATTTTGTGCAAGGTGATGAGTATGAATTTATTTGCATTCTTGTACCTGTGGCCATTTTGTTTGATATAGGCCATTTCTTGATGATGCTGTCTTATTTCTAGTGTTTGTATTTCTAGTTTATCAAAAACTTACTGTTCGTAGGTATTCGGACTTATGCCTGGGTCTCCATTTCTATACCATTGATCAAACTTTCTGTTTTTATGCCAATACCGTCCTGTTTACGTTATGATACCTCGGTAGTACAAATTGGGTTTGTGGATAATGATACTTCCCTGTTCTTTTATTATTCAACATTATTTTTTTAAAGTTAACTTGGGTTTTCTGGATCTTCACATATAGCTGAGAATTATTCCCTCAATTTATGTGAAAATTTGTGTAGGAATTTTGAATGGGAATGCACTGAATATGTATATTGATTTTAGTAGGATGGCCATGTTTACTATATTAATCTCAACAATCCTTGAGCATGGGAAATTTTCCATCTTCTTTCTACCTTCTCCAATTTATTTCTATAATTTCTTAAAATTTTATACAAGTCTTTTATTTGCTGGGTTAGATTTGCTCCAAGTTATTTTTGAGGCTATTGTGAAAGCAAAATTTTCTTGATTTCTTGCTCAGTCCATTTGTCATTTGTACAGAGGAAATACAAACTTTTGTATACTAATTTTATATCATGCAACTTTGATGAATATGTTTATCAATGGTGGAAGTTTCCTTGTGGATTTTTTAAGGTCATTCATGTATACATTCATATCATCTGCAAATAATGATACTTGAGTTCTTTCTATTTAGCATCCCCTTACTCCCTTCAGTACGCTTATTATTCCAGCTAAGATTTCAAGTACTATATTGAAAAAATATGGAGAGAGGGACATCCTCATATTGATTCTTAGTTTAATGTGATTGCTTTTAGTTTGTCTCCATTTATGTTGATGCTGGCTGTGGACTTGCTATACATTATCTTTATTATATTGAGTTATTTCCCTTGTTTCTCTAGTCTCTCTAGGACTTCTTTCATCAGAGGTTATTAGAGTTTTATTTCAAAGGATTTTGTGCATCAAATGAGATGATCTTGAGTTTTCTTTTTACTTTCAGTCTGCTTATATGGTATATTATATTTATTGATTTATATATTGAACCATCCTTGTGTCTCTAGGATGAATCCTACTTGTTCATGGCGGATAATCTTTTGATATAATCTTAGATTCAGTTTGCAAATATGTTATTGAGAATTTTTACAACTATGTCCATAAGAAAATTTTGCTTGTAATTCTTTCTCTTCTGGATCTCTATGTGGTTTAAATAACAGGATAATTCAGGCCTCATAAAAAGAATTCTTCAGTGTTCATTTGTTTTCTATTTTGTAGTATAATTCAAAGAAAGTTGGAGTTAATTCTTTAAAAGTTTAGTAGAATTCTGTACTAAAACTATTTGTCCCTGTATGTCTTTTCTTTGGCCAACTTAATTACTGCTCTATTTCACTAGAGGTTATAGGTTTGCTTGTATTGATTTTCTGATCTTAACCATAGTAGGTTGTATATATCAAGAATTTTATCCATCTCATCTAGGTTTGCCAATTTGATAGAGTACAGACATTCAGATTATTTCCTTATAGTTCTTTGGTTTATCTCATTATATACTGTTATGTATTCCTTTCACCTCTAATTTAGTTAATTTAGATAATTGATCTCTGTCTTTGAATTAATTGGCTAAGGGCTGTCAATTTTATAGATTTCCTTAATAAACTCTTTGTTTTATTGATTCTTCATTTGTTTTCTATTTTATTGATTTCTGCTTTGAGGTAAATTATTTTTTTGCTATCAACTCCTTTTGAGGACGATTTCTTCTTTTTCTCCTAGAGCTTTCAGGTGTGCCCTTCAATATGAGATCTCTAGCTTTTATGTAGGTACATGGTGGTATGAACTTCCCTTTTAGAATTGCCTTTATTGCTTCCTATAAGTTTGTATATGTGTATTATTTTTCATCTTTATTCCAGACAGTTTTAGCTTTTTTCTTTATTTTTGTCTTGACCCATTTTTTTTAATTCAGAGAAAAAAATTATTGAGTTTTCATGTGTTTGTAAGCTTTTTAATGTTTATTGTTGTTGTTGTTGTTGATATCATAGCTTTAATTCATGATTGTCAGAAATGTTGCATGGAATTATTTCAATTTTCTTGTATCTGCTGAAGCTTGCTTTGTGTGCAAGTATGTGGTCAATTTTCAAGAGTTTCAGGAGGTACAGAGATGGAGGAATATTCTTTGGGGTTTTGAAGAAATATCATGTAAACACCTATTAGGTACATTTGTTTTATAACATCAGCACAAGAATTCCTCTGTTTAGTTTTTGTCTGGATGACCTGTCTATTGGTGAATGAGGGTTTTTGAGTCATCTACTACCACTGTATAAAGGTCAATACATGATTTTAGCTTTGATAATGTTTCTTTTATCAACACAACTGACTTGCTGTTTGGTGCATATGTGTTTAAAATTACAATATCTTCTTGGTGGACTTTTTCATTGATGAGTATGTAGTTCCCTATGATCTATAATTAGTTTTGATTTAAAGTTTATTTTGTCAGATACTAAAATGGCTATTCCCACCTGTCTTTTAGGAAATTTGCTTGGAATATCTTTTTCTGTCTTTTTACCCTGAAGTGATATCTATCTTTGATGTTAAAGTGTATCTTGGGTGTAACAGAATATTGGATCATGTTTTCATACCCAGTCTGTCAATCTGTGTCTTTTTACTGGGGAACTGGACCATTGATCTTGAGAGTTGTCACTGAACAGTATTTCAGTATTCAGCATTCCTGTTATTTTGTCATTAAGCTTTATGATCTCCCATACTTTTGATTTTTTTGGTTTGACATTATTTAGTCCTTGTTTTCTAGGTTGTGACTAACATTTTCAGATTAAAGTTTTCCTTCTAGTACCTTCTGTAGAGCTGGATTGGTAGCTAAGTACTGCTTAAATTTGGGTTTATTGTGGAAAGTTTCTCCTTTTTCTATTGTGACTTAAAGTGTTACTGGTATCTTAGTCTAAGGTGACATCTGTGGTCTGTTATTGCTCGTATAATAACTAAATATCATTCTTCCTTATAACATCTCTATTGAAAAGTCAAGTATTGTTCTAATGGGTCTGGCTTCATATATCACTTGATCTAGTATACAATTTTAAGTCAATATATGTTCATATTTAATGAATAGATACCCTGTGGCTTTCTAGAAGTAGAATGCTAACACACAACTCTTTGTCTTTCATCTTATTCCATTTCTGTATTAAAAAAAAACAAAACTGAAAAAGTTAAGGTAGTTAGTACATTCAGTATATTTTAAGTATATTACAGCTTTATCTTAGTATAGTGCCTTAATTACAGAAATTCCTACAATTGGTCCATCTGACTGTATAATCTGAATAATCACATTTCAGAATTGTAAGTCATTGTGGTTATGATCCATGCTTCCCAATCTTTTCATTCTCTGTGACTCTTCTGCTCTTGTCATAAGAATTGAATGCTGATCATAGAGCAAACACATTTTCATTCCAACTGATGGTCTTCTCAAATAGGTGTGACTTAATAAAGACTTTTAATCACTTAAGTTGTCATTGTGTAATGAAAAGAAAATTCTGCCTTTGTGGCTTTTTGATAATCAGTTCTGCTCAAGAAATTCATAAGGTGGTTTTTCTGTTGCAGGGAATTCATGCCATACTCTAGATAGAAAATTAGAAACAGTAATCAAATAATTATACAATTGTGTGAAAAACATCAAAACAGTTGTCTACTTCAAAATGCTAAGTGAGCATAACACAGGGAACTCTTTGACACTGAATTCTAAGGAAGAAAGAATGCAGTTGCATTTGAGAAAGAAATAGCAAGTTGAAATGGGCCTCTGAGATCAAATCAGGTGATAGCATAAAGACCAAACAAATGCATGGAAGCTCAGGTAGCAGTAGAGGGGGGTCACAGGAAACTGAAATCTGATTTAGACTACTTTTTTTGAAAACTTAATAAAGTATGCTAAAAGATTGGTATTTGGGATAAGGTGACAGGTAAGATATCTTGGAGCTGACAACTGCATGAAGATAAATCCTTACTACTAAAGATTTTGCCTATCAAACTGATGGTTTAAATGGTTTCTGAGTATGAGAAATCAACTATACAGTAAAAGCTACCCTCAGTTCTCACATAGCTATTGTTCTATTATTCCTTTTCTGCATAGGTTTTCATAGTTTCCCTCATCTAAATTAGGGACTTAACTGTGATAAAAATTTAAGTGTTGATTTAAAGATATAATAGGGAAATGAATGCAACTTATATTTAAGCTGTTTGTGTGTGTGTGTGTGTGTGTGTGTGTGTGTGTGTGTGTGTGTGTGTGTTACGTATGTGCATATACATGTTCTGGTACACCTGACTTCAGGTGTGTTGTGAAGGCCAGAACTCACCATTGACATATTGAGTGTTTTTTCCTATCAAATTTTATATTACTACTCTTAGTGAAACAGTCTGATACTGAAATTAGAGCTTAATTATTGCTAAGTCTTCCTGGCCACTGAGCCTCTAAAAATCCAACTATATTTGACTCCTAATGTTGGAATTAAAGTACATGCATTTGTGACAGTGCTGTACATTAGTGCTGGAATCTAAACTCTTAACCTCATTGCTAGCACAGCAAACAAAATCATCTTCTAGTATCAAAATTACATTTTCATTGC
>JADRCC010397556.1:0-10857 GCA_019843855.1 Hylomyscus alleni
ATTATCATGAAGCTATAACCCATGAAATCTCATCTTTGCAAGAATATGAAGGAAACTGATGATCACATTAAGTAAAATAAGCTAAAGTCAGAAAAACAAATATGATTCTCTTACTAATAATCCAGATGACATTCAAAATTTATAAGTGAATGTATAACAAGAAATTAAACAATTCTTTCTGAAGATAAGAGAGAAATTGCTTCTCTTTCTCTTTCTTTCTCTCTCTCATTCATTCTTTCTGTTTTCTTATAAGTCACTTTTTAAATCAGTGGTCATTTAAGTATCAAACATTTCTCACAGAGATTCTTTGCCCAGATCTCTTTTAGACACTAAGCATAAGATGTTCTGTAAATTTTTCCAACATTTAGTCAAATCTCTCTGTTAACATTTCAAGCACTAGTTTAAAATTTCCATTATTGTCTTTCTTATGCCTTATTCTTTTTGTATATTATTCTATGCCATGTTTTCCAACCATTATTTATGATTTAAATATTTGTAACTACAGTGTAAGATATACTCCCAGGGTCTATACATGTTTTTCCACATACATCTTTGAGAAATTATTGAAAAGTGGATATAAGAAAGAAGACAATAAGGACAAAACAAAAGAGGTTCATATGAGCCCACAAAGAAATCTTTCCAGATTTTTGAGTGTTGTGTATGCTAAAATTTCTCTGTGATAGTTTTAAGATATCTATATCTTATGTTTTGTTAATAATAAATGCTTAGAAAGTCTTTAATCATCCCTTTCCCCTTCATCTTTTAATAACTGATACATTTTGGGTTGTTCTAGAATTCTTGGTTTTTCTGTAAATCTACTTTCCCATAATTAATTAGCTGGAATTGTATATAATTTTTATTGCCTGCTTGAAGATATGCTCAGGCTCTTATTTTCAAACAAGAATAGCTTTTTGTTTTGAATTTCTTTGTGTGTGTGTGTGTGTGTGTGTGTGTGTGTGTGTTTAAACAAACTAAATTATCTCTTCTCTCATCTTAGCTTTTAATCTTTACAATGAAAACAGTTTTGATATTGTTCTTTTGATAATACTCCATTTCAACTTTAATGAAATGACTTCTGGTAGTTATGAATTATTTATTAATACAATCACTGTAAGTTTGATTTTTAATATTGAACTGTAAGCTAATACTTTAGCTTATAAAACACTATGTGGTCTTTGTCTTTTTCCCACAATGAAATACTTTCACTTCTGTAATCATTACTTTTCCATTCCTATGTTAAAACATAAAAACCAGAGCAACTTAAAGAAAGAAGGATTTATCTGGGGATAAGATCACCATTATTGCAGGGAAGCAATGCTACAAACACCATACACTGCAGCAGAAATTGTTCATATCCAGAACTGCAAACAGAAAACAAAGAGTAATGTTGGAGTGCAGGGAAGATTTAGAAACCTCAAAACTCACCACAATGTCACACTTCCTTCATCAAGGTCATATACCCTAAGCTTTACAAAGTACTGTGACCAACCAGATACCAATCATTTAGTTGTCAATGAATATAGATGCTATTGCATTCAAACCATTACAGCAGCTTAATAATTCTTGATGTAAACATTGCTAAATATGTCTTATTGTTTTTATGAAAAATATTTTGATTTTTTTAAAAATCAAAATATTAGTGATATGAGGTCACTATTTCATAATACAATGTGAATACTACCTGGATTGTCAAAATTAAACATAATTACCAATTTGGACCTAAAATTTTGATTTAGAGACTGAAACTCTTTCTGCAAACAATATCTTCTTAAACAAATGTATTTTATTTTTACTTTTAAAAAAATCACAAAAATAAGAGAAATCGTTATCTAATACCCTGATGAGTTTTCACTCATCATATATCATGTATATAATCTTTATAACTGTTGAAATGTTTTTACTACAAATAAATAATATTCGTCTACCTGCAGATGACATGGAAATCATATTTGTAGCCACTTCTTTTAGTTGTATGATAAGCTAGGCATGTTATAATCTGTAGACATAATTTTTAGGAGTTATCAGTGCTGAAAAGTCACTTAATTCACTTAAATACTGATTATGATATGAAATATCCTTTCTTTATTCTTGCTACATCGTTCAACTTTTCTGAAGTACAGGCTGTACTTTTGTGTGTCATGTTATGTGTTCCAACATGTTAAGTTGCCATCCGTGGCATCAGGTCTGTTCTAGAGAGAGCTGTGTTGTGAAGAGAACACATCTTTTCTCTGCAGTTTGACCCTAGGGATGTCTGAAATTTGCTTTTATCTTTAAGCCACTTTTTGCTTAGTGTTATGTGACCCTTCATAATTTAGGTTACACCATAATTTAGGTTACACCATAGACTCTCTCAGTAGCTTTATTAGCATTGCCATTTCAAGGATAAAGGAATTCTCTGGAGTGACTCAGTACTCCTGGTCATGTTAGATGCTCCCAGAATATGCAGGAGGTCTAACATTATAGCTGCATAAATATCATGTTTAGTTAGTTTTTTGTATATCTTTTTATGTTTTTCTTTACTGTGTTTATTGTTAGTAGGATAGCTTTTTAGAAAAAGAAAGAGAAAAGCACATATTTTTTAAACAAGAGTCCGATTTTCAGTGTCTACTCAGTGCTTGACAAATCTTGAAAAAAGATTCTGATCTGGTATGTTTCCTTTCAATGTTGCATTCATGATTTATTTTGATTCTTAGAGTAGAGGCATGGTTTCACCCCAGACTGATTATGTGGCCTTTCAGAACTCAATCACTTTACATTAGCATAAGGAGAAGGCTTTAAAATAGACATTTTCTGTGAAAGTGAAGGAAGACCTCTCTCAATGTGGCAGATAAGGTGCTGTGAAAACAGAATGATGGGTCAGGTGCATTTGCCAATTGTAAACTGCCAACCAGCTGTCAACTGCCAAAGTGAGTTACAGTCTCATTGTAAGTGTTTAAACATTTCAAAAATCACTTAGACATCAGGATATGCCATTTCAATGAATGATACTTTCACACTTTTGGTGCTGTGCTAAAATAAATAAAAGGCATACTTTTTATCTGCATAATATTGCTTAAAATGTATTCATGAGAGAGAATGTGACAAAGAGGCAGAGAGAACTGGAGAGAGACAGAGAGATACAGTGATAGATAGACAGACATACCAAAGGTAAGATTGGCTTGTGTTATATAAATATACATATTCATAATTTGCTTAATAATTTTATGCACTTTTCTAAAATTTTATTCTCAAATTTATTCACCGTTCATGCTTTGTACTATTTAATTACCAACATCATCAACTTAATCAATTAATTTAAATTGATTCTAAACTTAATAATTGAAGGAAGTGAACTGATTCTCAAAATATATTTTCAGTGATGATAATAATAATCCCTTACATCTCTAAATTCTTGCCATTTCCTTTCTATGTTCACATTCTTCATATTGTCTTAATTCTTTTAATATTTATTGCTGTGGTTTGAGAAAAATCTACATGAGACATCTATTCACAGGAGTAGAATAAGCAAATTGGGCAAGTACTCTTGAAAGATGAGCAAATGCTCCTGTTTTTCTACTAAAAATTATCTAAATAGATTAATTTGGGAAAGAACCTATTGCTTTCTTTTTTAGTTATTTAAAAATTATTTATTTATTTATTCACATCCCAAACATTGCCTTTCACCCCCCATCTCAGAGTTCTTTTCCTAGCCCCTCTCCCCTTTGTTTCTGAGAGGGTGCCCTCCAGTCATTCCACTTCTCTGGGGCATCATGTCTTTAAAGGAGTAGGCACATCCACTTCCACTGATGCCAGACAAGGCAGTCCTCTACTAAATATGTGCCAGGAGCCTCAGACCAGCCCATGTACACTCTTTGGTTGTTGGCTTAGACTGTGGGATCTCCCAGGGATTACTATTATTTGACACTGTTGGTCTTTCTCTTGGGTCCCCATCCCCTTCAGTTCCTTCAATCCTTCCCTTGCTCTCCCATAGGGTTTCCTGACCTATGTCCAGTGTTGACATGGCTCTGAGTATCTGTATCTTTCTAAGTCAGCTGCTGGTAGAGCCTCTCAGAGGACAACCATATTGGGATCCTGTCTTCAAGGACAATATAACATCAGTAAGAGTATCATAGACTTTCAACAATTATCTGGAAAATGAAACTGTGAATAAGTAGATGTTTCTGTTATTACAGAAATGATGAGTAGAAATGAACTGTTGCAGCTGTTATATAACAGTTCTGGCACAGTGATTCCCTTGTATTTGTTCTGTAAGGCTTGTGGCACAGTGATTTCCTTGGAGTTCTGATACAAAAAGCATTATGGCATTTAGCCCAAATGTCCCACACAAAAGAATGGATACAGAAAATGTAGTTCATTTACACAATGGAATACTACTAAGCTATTAGGGATGAGGACATCATGAGTTTTGCAAGCAAATAGATGGAATTTGAAAATATCATCCTGAGTGAGGTAATTCAGACCCAAAAGAATATGCATGATATATACTCACTAATAAGTAGATATTAGCCAAAAATTACAGAATTCCCACGATACAGTCCACAGAACTCAAGAAGGTTAACAAGCTGGAGGGTCCAAGTGAGGATGCCTCAATCCAACTTGGGAGGGAGAAGAAAGCAGTCACAGGAGGGTGGGTAGCACAATAGGCACCTGGGTGGAAAAGGCAACAGGAAGGGGAAGAGGGGAACATGATCAGGTATTGGGGGAGGGGGAAGGACTAAAGCCCCGAGGGCCAGCATAAGGAATGGAAATATGCCACCTCAGGAGGTAGGAGGTAGGGGGGTCCTCTAGAATGTACCAGAGATCTGTAAGTTTAGAGACTCTCTAAAGACTCTCTAGGGACCTTAGATAAAATCTCCTACAATGGGGATAGGGAACTTGTAGAGTACAACTCCAGTAAAAAGACAGGGCATCAAGTAGATAACTAGGAAGGCCATCCCACAGTCAAAACTCTGACCCAGAATTGTTACTGTCTGAAAGAACTGGACAAAACTGGAGAAGAACCTGAGAAAAAGGAGGTCCAGTGACAGGCCCACATTGTTATCCAACTTAAGGGAAGGACCCTGTGCTTACAAACAGGGGCCTATCATGTGTTCTCTCCAACAGGCCCAATAAACAGCTAAAACAATCAGGTGCAGATATTTGCACACAACCAATAATCAGAGTCCGGTGACTCCTGGGATTGAATTAGGATAAAGCTGGAAGAAGGTGAGGAGGAAGGCGACCCCATTGGAAGATCAGCAGTCTTAACTAAACTGATCCCCAGGGACCTTTCAGACCCTGAACCACCCACCAGGCAGCAAACCCCGGATGATATGAGGCCAACACATATACAGTAGAAGACTACCAGGTCTGGACTTAGTCAGAGAAGATGCATTTAACCTTCTAGAGACTTGGGGCCCCAGAGAGAGAGAAGGTTTGGTGGGATGGGGACATCCTCTTGGGGACAGGGTGGGGAGGAGGAGGTGTGGAATGTGGAGCAGTCAGAGGGTGGACCAAGGGGGAGAAATTCTGTACTATAAAAAAGTTTAAAGAATAAAAATAATAATAAAATAATTAGGAATTATGAGATCTTTACTCAAGTTCAACTTCCAATTATTCACCAAGCTCTTTTATATTTTTTACACTACGTAATTTAATGGAATAAAGAATATGCTGTGCTATTGTTCAATACTTGAATCTGCTGTAATATTTTGAATTCCATCAGTATTATAACTTTTCAAAAGAACAATGGTATAAAAATGTAAAATGAAATGTAAGTTTATAGTAAAAAATTAACTTAACCATATACAACAAAAATTAAATACTATAATGTGATTCATCTTTATAGTATTTTGGGTGTTAGACTATCTGTATTTATGTTTCCTAAGGAAGTCTTTCTGTTCATCAGTTACAAGAAATGAAACTCTATGCCTGTTGTACTTGCAATTATTTAACTTGTTCACAATGACAGAGCTTTATAGAGAATAATGTCTTTCTTCAAACATCACCCAACATAGCTCAAGGCTTTTACTTTCTTCTCCTATAGTATTTATTTTAAATGATAATTAACTGTATACTTATGTTCAAACTTCATAATGTCTCCTATAAGACATATGACAACAGAAACAACGCATATTTATTCTTGATGTATATAAATTATAGCAGTGTCACTGGGAGATATTCACTAAGTACTTGATTACTGAGTAAAGAAGTTGTTTATTGTCTATATTAATAATATTGCTATTAAGGATCATGTCACTAGTTCTGACTTGTGATATATTTACTGAAACTCTTAGCACTTATATTAGCAAAAAACTTATAAAATATATGATAGGAATGGTTTTTCAATCAAAACAGTCTTTTAATAAATATTTACCTGTAAAGGAAAAGTTGAACCTTTTCCTAGGTAACTGGTTTACAAGTTTCTGTTGAAAAATGTCTTTTCTATATGTGGTTCATTTCCTTTTCTGTTATAATAATGTTAAGCTGGAATTGAAAGTGCAGGATTGTGATCCAAACACTTGAGAGTAGGAGATAGAAAAGTGTCAATTGTAAGTCAAGATGGACTATGCAATGAGTGCTGAGCCTCCTAGGCTTTAAGGACAGGTTCTCTCAAAACAAAACAAAACAAAACAAAACAAACAAAGCAATAACAGCAAACATTAGACCACTCTCCAGTTATGCCCTTAGAACTGTAGGCATTTAGTTAGGCAAATTGCCTCTTTAAGAAATGGGTTAAAATAATTTAGAATGGCTGAAGGGTGGAGTTAGAGCTGGAATAGGCTAGAGAATGGTGGAAGATGTGGTAATAATTGGAGAAATGGGTGGGAAATATCATCAAAGTACATTGAAGGTCCCATATATTTAATTAAAATAATTAAAAACTATATCTTCATTATTTGTGCCTGCTTTGTCAACAAATATTCTAAAATTTAAATAATATAGAGATTAGCCTGACTCTGTACAATGGTGACCTGAAAATTCATGCAGGATTTCATATTTTCAGTCAGCCTATAAAGATGCATATATAGTTTAGTGAAAATTCCCCATTTGTGTTGACAACACTCCCTCTCAGTGTCTAGATAATCTAACAAGGAAATTCAATACAAAGCATGAGAGGTCAGCCTTTGAGTTGTTGGTCAGGATTGTACAAGAGTTTACCATTACATTACAGTCTATTTCTATTGCTATTGATTGTCCCCCAGGGGTGAAATGTAAGTCTCTATCAGTGAAAACACAATCGCATCAAACATCTGGATCAGAGGCACCTGAGCTAGAAATGACCTGAAAGTCTTCTCCCTAAAGAGCCACTTTCATGGTACCTGAAGGTACCATGAGGGTACTATGAGGGTAAGGGTTTTGCCCCATACCTTTGAGATAACCAACAGCTCTCTAATAAACTTAAGGCCTATTAAGGAAAAGGGAAATTATGCCTGATAGTTGTAGTGGTAGTGAACCCAATTGATCTTGGAGTAGAACCCACAAATATTACTTTACTAAATTAATATAATACTAAATTCTACATTTAGTAATGAATCCTAAATAGGAAACTTATCTTTCCCACAGCCAAAAATCAAGTACAGAATACCACATCCAATAAAAATGAGTAGTTGTGAAACTCAGTCCTATGGATACATCTACAACTTAACTCCATAGCTAAGACTCAGAGAATACAGCAGAAAATTTGAAAGAGCTAGAGGACTAGGCAGTATTCAGTGGAATTGTGTTTTCTAGGAATGATAGAAGGCAAACACATAAAGTCTCACCAATATGACTGCTTAAGTATGAGCTGAGCAAGGATATTAAAATTATACATGATATGGGGTAAAAGACAGAAAGTCTACCAGGCCTCAAATCTTGGCAAATAATTACAGAGAAATAAGAAATGTCAAGAACAGGAGAACACTTCACTTGCTTTTTTTTTAAAAAATAACAAATGGTCAGTCATGAAAACATACAAACAAGAAACATACAGACTAAGCATCTTATATCAATGCAGTCACATATATAATATATATGAATAAATACACATATATGTACATATATACATATAAACATTTGATACACACACATATGTATGTTAAAATTGTATGCCAACTAAGATATACATAAAGTTCATACTTCCTTGTGATGTTTCAGGAAAAAGAATGGCATAACATATATAGAAATAGAGATCTGACAGGGCTACAAATTCTAAGGTTTTCACGTGGAAATAGCACATACACATAGATCGATAAATTATAATTTTATTTTTCTTTTTACTTTTTATATGTATTGATGCTTTGGCTAAACGTATGAGTATGCATTGAGCATGGGCTTAGTGTTCCTTGAAGACAGAAAATGGCATTAGATTCTCTGGATCTGGGGTTACAGACGGCAATGGCATCACACACTTCAACCCAATAGTCTGGTAGAGTAGCATGTGTTCTTACTACTAACACATTGTTCTAGACACTGTTAAATTAGATTTCAAATGTCAATTTTCCTTCATAATATCAAGTTTAATAAACACTTTGCACTATTCACAGAAGTGTAGTTAATGTCAGATACAAACAAGTAACTTTTTTGTATCTATATCTATACCTATGTGTCTCTGTGTGTGTATTTGTGTATGTATGCAGGTATGTATGTATGTATGTATGTATGTATGTATGTATGTATGTATAAAGTAATAGTCTAATTCTTGGTATCTCTTTTCTTCTTAGGAAAACTATGGAAAACATGGTATTCCCGTGAGTACCATGAGACTTGTGAAGTTATATAGAATTAGAAAACATAGCTAACTTTATTTTATGGATGCTCTAAACAGGAAAGAACCAAACAAAGATTTCTGTATAATATGCATTCACTTCCAGTCTCAGAATTTGTTCTCAAACTGAGATGAACTAGTAAATGCAGGTGCTTTACATAGGAAAAATATCACCACATTCCATGACAAAGTGTCCTGAGACAATATATCTTAATTGACACACTTGTCTACTCTCATTCATTTCTTGTTCCTCAAGCTGAAGATGAACATAACAATAGCTAAAATTACCTAAATACAGTCTTTTAAGTAAGTTCTGATAAGACCATTCATAACAACAAGGAAAAGAAAATAAATCAGAAGCAACAAAGACTAAAACAAATGAAACACAGAAATTCAAAAACAGAGCAAGATTCTAAGTTCACAGAATTCATGGTTGATATATTTTGTAATTTTTCACATATTAAAATGGTAGAGTAATGTAAATTTGAAGTGAATCTCTTTAAAATTCAGACTAAGATGTAATCAGCTATAGAATTAAAAGAAGACTTAACAATATCAAACACAGTGTAAAAGTGTTTCATTTCAAAGAATAAAATGATGAGAACATTTGGTCAATTAACAAGATACTTCAGAGATCATCAGTTCTCAATTTACATGTTCCTTAATAAAATGATATGTACATACTATCATCATTTTAACAAAAATCAAGGTAATGTATATTTATTTTCTGTATTAATTAAATGTAAATATAAAACAAAAGGCATAATCAGCAAAATTAACTATTTTTTTCTATAAATTAAAATTTTAATGACTGAGCTTGAAAACTATGACCTGAGACTTGACCTTAGGAATAAGAGAAGAAGTTCTAGCTAGAACAATAAGAAAATTTAAGGAAATCAAGTGGATACAAATTGGAAAGTAAGAAGTTAAAGAATCATGATTTGCAGATGATATGGTAGTATACATATTCTACTAGTAACACCTAGAGCTGATATACACCTTCAGGTATATGGTTGGATGTAGATTAATTAAAAAAATAAAATGTAACCCTTATATATAGAAGTAGCAAATGGACTGAGAAAGAAATCAGGGAAATAGCACCCTTCACAATAGCTATGAACAAAATAAAGTATCTTCGGGTAATATTAACTAGTTGACTAGAAGACTTGTCTAACAAAATCTTCAGATATGTAAAGAAAGAAATTGACAAAGATATTAGAAAATGAGAAAAATATCCCATACTCATTGATCAGTAGAATTAACATAGGAAAAATAGTCATTTTTATCAAAAGCATTCTTTAGAATCAATGCAATACCTATCAAAATTGCCACAATATTCTTTATAGATCTTTAAAGGCCAATAGTCAGTTTCATAAGGAAAAATTAAAAAACAAACAAGATTGCTAAAACTAAAAGTACATTCAACAATAAAAGAGTTTCTGGAGGTATCACTATCTCTGATTTGAAGCTATACTGTAGAGTCACAGTAATAAAAATCCACATGGTATTGACATAAAAATAGACATGTTGATTACTAGAATTGAACCAAAGGCCCAGATATATATCTACACACTTATGGACACCTGTTTTTTATATTAAATGAAAAACACAAACTGGAAAAATAAAATATCTTTAACAATTTATGGTGGTCTAATTAGATGTCTGTATTTAGAAGAATGCAAATGTATCTACATTTATCACCCTGCACAAAACTCAAGTCCAGATTTATCGAAGACCTCAACATAAAACCAGACACAGAGAACCTGATAGGAAAGAAAGTGGGGAATAGCCTTGAAAAGATTGGCACAGGTGACAGCATTCTAGGCAGAACACTGAAAGCACAGGCACTAAGGTCAACAATTAATAACTAGGACCTCATGAAAGTGAAAGGCTTCTGTAAGGCAAAGGATGATCAACAGGACAAAATGGTAGCCTACAGAATGGGAAATTATTTTCATCACGTCCACATTTGACAAAAAGCTGAATGTGTGTGTGTGTGTGTGTGTGTGTGTGTTTGTGAATATATGTATATACATATACATATATTCAAATTTATTCATTGTATATTTTCTTTTTTGTTTTTCATTGGTCATTTTATTTATTTACATTTCAAATGTTATCTCCCTTTC
>JADRCC010397765.1:0-15285 GCA_019843855.1 Hylomyscus alleni
GTGTGTGTGTGTGTGTGTGTGTGTGTGTGTGTGTGTGCTTCTTGCGCATGTGAGGATCCTTCATGTTAGTGAAGGCAGACTGACGTTTCCTTCTTCACCTCCTCTGTTACCTTGTAAGCATCTTTGTCGGATTCTTTTTTTAATTTACATTTCAAATGTTTTCCCCTTTCCAAGTCTCCCCTTCTGAAAACCCCTATCCCATTCACCCTCCCCCTACCTCTATGAAGGTGTTCCCCCCCCCCCCACTCTCCCGTCCTCATCCTCCACCCTGGCACTACCCTACTCTGGGGCATCGAACACCCTCAGGCCCAAGGGCCTCTCCTCCCACTGATGACCAACAAGGCCATCCTCTGCCATATATGCGGCTAGCGCCTTGGGTCCCTCCATATATACTTTTTGGTTGGTGGTCCATTCCCTGGGAGCTGAGGGGGAGTGGGCGGGCTGGCCTATTGACACTGTAGTTCCCTCCATGGGACTGCAAACCTCCACAGCTCCTTCAGTCCCTTCTCCAATTCCTTCCTCCATCAGGGACCCCGGAGCTTACTCCAATGGTTGGCTGCAAGCTTCCTCCTCTGTATTTTTCAGGCTCTGGCAGAGCCCTCAGGAGAGAGCCATATCAGGCTCCCATGAGCAATCACTTCCCAGCATCCAAAATAACATACAGGTTTGGTGACTGTATATGGGATGGATCCCTAAGTGGGGCAGTCTCTGAATGGCCTTTTCTTCAGGGTCTGCTATACACTTTGTCTCTATATTTCCTCCTGTGAGTATTTTGTTCACCCTTCTAAAAAGCACTGAAGCATCCACATTTTGGTCTTTCTTTTTCTTAGGCTTCATATTGTCTGTCAATTGAGTCTTGGGTATTCCAAACTTTTGGGCTAATATCCACTTATCAGTGAGTACATACCATGTTTGGTCCTTTGTAACTGAGTCACCTCACTCAGGATGATACTCTCAAGTTCCATCCATTTGCCTGCGACTTTCATGAAGTCGATGTTTTTAACAGCTGAGTAGTATTCCGTTGTGTAAATGTACCACATTTTCTGTATCCATTTCTCTGTTGAGGGACATCTGGGTTCTTTCCAGCTTCTGGTTATTATAAATACGGCTGCTATGAACATAGTAGAGCATGTGTCCTTATTACATGTTGGAGCATCTTCTGGGTATATGCCCAGGAGTGGTATAGCTGGTTCCTCAGGTAGTACTATGTCCAGTTTTATGAGGAACTGCCAGACTGATTTCTAGAGTGGTTGTACCAGCTTGCTTTCCCACTAGCAATGGAGGAGTGTTCCTCTTTCTCCACATCCTCCCCAGCATCTGCTGTCACCACAGACTAGCAATTGCCTCTCTTGAGATGGGTTCTCCTTAGAATTCTGTGAGAAGTTATCTTTTAAAAAAATCCACAACAACCCTGAAGAATATGTGTGTGAGCGTTCTATTTTGTGCAGTTTTGGTTTCTGTATTATTTTCCAATTAAAATATTGAGTTCTAAAGTATTACGAGTCTCACTGGCATTTCTTATGGTTGACTAATTCTGAAGCTATAGATAAGCAGTAATCTAAATGGAAAGGATTTAGCCCTAATTGCTTTTTATCCATAAACAAGCTAATAGTTATTCTCATTTGTTCCTTCATTTTACAAACATACACGGAATACTTATAGTTCAGACGCTGCGCTAGACACTTTGGTGCACAAATAGAAATCCCAGTCAACATCTTCATGTAACTCTCTGTTTAGGGTCATTAACAGGCCTGTGGCCAACTGTTTGGGGATTAGGTCCTTAATTGATATTGGATGTGTTCCCCGTTTTCTAGGCCACCAATGTGCTTGACATTTTTTTCTTTATGTTTGTGCTGAAACTCCAAACAAACCTGCAACTGTATAGTGGGCAAAAAGAGGCCAAGGCAGTATCTACAAGTGATTCCTGCCAAAGGACTCTGGGGCCTTCCTCTGTGTTCTGTCCAGACGGCTGGCTGCGTAGTTATTAGCCACACACACTACAACAACAGGAAGCAGTCATGAAAGAGAGTTAAGAACGTGGCGCACACAGAAATGTGGCAGATTAATTATTAACTGACATTTAAATTAAGGAGGAAATAGAAAGCTCATTACTCAAAATGAATGCCAGACATTAGTTCACTGAACTTTATAGCTCGATACCTCTTCCAAATGTTAGCAAGTATGGTATAGAGGTAAAGTCACACCGACTTCAGGCTTCAAGGTAAATTAGAATGGTTTCTGATATTTGCTACCTTGTGTTGGTTTACATGATAGACTCTGATAAGAATTCAGACTCTAGTTATATTATAAAGGTAGCCAAAACAGTATTTTAATAAAGCTGTATTTGTTGTGTGGCCTAATGTGTTGTCCAAAAGAATATGTGCTGACAGTGCTGACAGGTGTTTTAGAAAGATCAACAGTTATCTATGCAATTCTTTTATATAAACTTGGAAGATGGTTCACCAGCTCTCCCTTCAGTGAGGTACCATCAAACAGTAAAAATCATATCAACCCAGAGAACATAAGAAACATCAGTGGATGAAAGATCTTAAAACTTGAGAGATGGAAAATGTTTCCATAATTAAGAACAATTAAGTACTCAAATCCCTGTAGGAGGTGGGGCTCCTATAAAAATCCGGCTTTCAGAATGCCTGGGCTACAGGGTGAGCTATATGCTTTATAACTGTAAAAATCTATAAACAAAGCAATTGAACTTCACAGATGTCTTCCGCCTACCCAAGCAATGGAAACCATCCCTCTCACACCGGTCATAGTCAAAAGCAAGCTTAATCTGGAGAAACTGAGTCAAAACTATCTGCACCAGATCCAACAAACACAGCAGAAGACAGAGGTGAATTTAGGAGCCAGGGACAGTAAGAACATGCAAAATATTAGATGTTGACATTCATGATGTTATGTTAAGCCTCTTCCCTTCCCTTGGACATTGAATCCTACACAGCCAGATTCCTACCTTCTGTTCAATAATGAATAGTGAGATCTACCTGACAATCAACTTTTCATTTTTATATGTGAAAGGGCAATTGATAAGAATTAGACATCTGAGAAAGGAAAATTGTGGGTGGGGGAGAGACAGAGACACAGAGACACGGAGAAAGGCAGAGATATAGAAGAGAACATAAACAAGAGAGAAAAAAAATCTGGTATCAAAAAAAAAAAAAAGACATTGGAACAGAAAAAGAAAGAAACAAACAAAATCCCCTGTGGTTAATATTCTGAAGGAGAGAGGAGATAATCTGCTTTGAAATACATATGAAGTAGTAATATAAAAAGAATAGAAAAAGAGAAATTAAAATATAATGAATGTGAGGAGGTTTTTTTGAGCCTCTCTTGGTGTGCCAGTCATGGTAATAAATAGTGAATTGAAGGCATAGGAAAATTCTAGAAGGTGTGTGGGCACAGATAAAGGCATAGGTCTGGGATACAGCGATGCCATCACAGTGTGTGCATGTGTGTGTGTGTGTGCATATGCATGTGCATGTGTGTGTGCATACGTGTGTGTGTGTGTGTGTGTGTGTGTGTGTGTGTGCCTGTTGGAGGTACTGGTGGTCCAGGTATGACAGACTTCACAAGTCTCTCTGTGCCTTATCATCTTTAGGTCAGACACTGTATCATGTCCCATCTGCTGAAGAAACTGGGACTGTCAGTCTTGGGGCAGGGTAGAATCCATTCAAGTCATGGAAGCTGTTGAAACTCTGCAGAAACAGAAATAAAAATTCCTAGTATGAGACAAAAGGTAGCACTTGACAGAGGCTATGCTTGAGTACCAGTATCAGTTCGTGTTAAGCTAGAGAAAGATGAAATCGGGGGGAATTGACCAACTGCTTTTTCCTTGCATAGAAATAGACTCTTATGGAGGTAAGACCCTCATTTTTTTCTTGGATTCAATTCTGTTTGTACTGGATATCAGAAGAACTGAAGAATACTGTATTTCATCCTTCACAAAGTAACCTCGATTAGTTGATGCAAATGCATAGATCCCAACAGAAATGAATGGAAAATTTATTCCTCAGAGCTATGAATTGGATTCTCTGGTACCTTCAACATTTATGCTTACATGACTCTATTACGGTCCCTACCCCAAGAAGACACCCTGGGAAACGAACCTCAGCTAAAAGCTTGCAATTTTTCTACTGGCCTTTTCAAAAATCAAAGCTTTGTGTCTTCTTAACCTGGAAGTAAAAATGTTATGCTTCGTTGAAATACTGAAAAATCTCCCCTTCGTTACTAAGCATTTGAAGATTAATGAGTCTGAGCTCTCTCACTGGACTGAGGTGGGTTCTAAATGCCTGGCTGAACATTTTCCTACTGAATTGTGGCGCAAGATGGCTTGGATTGTTTTTTTATGTGTGAAGTCCAGAACTTTCAAAGCAGCTACTGCAGTGTTTGAAGGGAGCTGTCATGATGAAAGTGACATTGAGGTCCCTGAAGAAGCAAGCAGTGGGGGATGGAGTCCCAACATCTGTCCACCACAGGGATCAAAGATGCATTTCTCTGCAGTTTGTGAGTGGCACAGTTTCTATGTCTTCCATTTTAGACCTCTAATTGGACTGCATCCGGTTTGAAGACTGCTTATTATTTCCAAATGATGTGTAGGGGAGTAAGAAGAGTTCTTAGCTAGTCCTCAGGTAGACAGAGCACACCATAGAGCAGAGGACCTGCTGCCGTTAATCTGAGCAGACCTGGCCCATTTTCATTGTTTAAGCCATCAAGTAAACAGGTAATGGCCTTTCAAATAATTGAAAATAGTTTTAATGTTAGCACTTTTTTTTTCTGGGTGAGTAAAATTAGCTACTTGGGGAGCAGGGATGATTTTTTTGTTTTATTTTTGTTTGTTTGTTCATTTTTTTTGACACAGGGTTCTCTGTGTAGCCCTGGCAGTCCTGGGACTCACTCTTAGACCAAGCTGGACTCAAACTCAGAAATTTGCTTGCCTTTGCCTCCCAAGTGCTGGGATTAAAGACGTGGTCCCCCACTGCTCAGCTGGGATGAATTCTTTTAATTTATTACTTATCAAAAGGATTTATAAAATGAGTACTGTAGCTTGGCTTAAACATGTGAGGTTTTCCATTTATTTTATATGAATGGGTTGGGAAAGTGCAGATGCTGCAGCAACAGGAAATACAGATAATTTTTGGGGTGGTTTGCCTCAATCCCCTCCATGACCTGCTGCCGTCTCAGTTTTCTGAAGAGAACATGCCATTAAATGAGAAGAACTTCTGCCCCTTTAAATTCTCAATGTTCTTTCTGATTCAAGTCCTATAAACTTAAGAGTTGCAATAGTGACATTTCTGTGAATTTTATTATATAACATCAATTTTTCAATAATATATGATATTGTATGATATCAACATAATAAAAATCAACTTGTCATGTAATATAATGAGAGTTAAGATGTGGCATAAACAGATTATAGCTATAATTGACTAGTTTTAAGTGAATATGCAAAGACTTGTGTACAAATAGAACTAAATCATTTAGTATTTATAAATACAAGTTAATTATCAATTATATTTTATGTAAAATATCATATTTGAATTCATACTTTCTGTGTTTGAGGACCAAATTTTAAAAACAAGTTTATTGTTTGGTGCTAAAATGAACTGCTAAGTGCAAGTGTTTGTCCTCATAGCTTAGGCATTTCTTACACAAAGGTGTAGAATTCTAAGAATGATGATATGTGAACTTAACACCAAGTTTTTTTTTTTTTTTTTTTTTTTTAAGATTCTTTTTTTCTTTTGGCTTTTCGAGACAGGGTTTCTCTGTGTAGGCCTGGCTGTTCTGGAACTCACTCTGTAGACCAGGCTGGTCTCAAACTCAGAAATTCACCTGCCTCTGCCTCCCAAGTGCTGGGATTAAAGGCATGCGCCACCACCGCCCGACCGACACCAAGTTTTTTATATCGAAAAATATGTTTTAAATGTTGACTTTTATCTAAACTATACACCCTTAAAATGGACTCAAATTATGTGCAAATATAAAATATATATATATTTTCCAGTCATTGAATTTAGTCATAAGTAATTGTATTTTTTTATTTTATGAAAAATTGATGGCTATTGGGGTGCTATGTGATAAACTATTTGTTGTCCCGCATTAAAAATCAATTTCATTGACCTTTCTCTTTCTCTTCAGGTCCTAGGTGTGGGAAGCCGCCCATCGCCGCAAGAGCCGGCGGCGGTGGCGCTGACTTCCACTGCGCATGCGCAAGATGGCGCTGCCACTGCGCATGCGCAAAATGGCGCTGACTCCCCACTGCGCATGCGCAAGGCCACTGCGCATGCGCAATATGGCGCTGCCACTGCACATGCGCTTGCCCATAACCAATCAGTGCACATATGTAAATGAGGTGCCTTTTGCAAACCAATCACACGCTGCCTAGAGCCCTATATAAGCAGACGTCTTTCGGGGCTCTGGGTCTTCGCTGCCATCTAAAAGAGCTGTACACATTAAAGCTACGCTGGAAGAATTCCTCGAGTGACGCGTCGTTTCTGCCCGCCGCACCTAGGCCCTGCGGGAGTCGTGGGTTACTGTGAGTACATGGTCAAGTCCAAGAACCACACCACACACAATAAGTCCTGCAAATGGCACTGAAATGGCATCAAGAAACCCAGGTCACAAAGATATGAATCTCTTAAGGGGGCTGACCCTTAAGTTCCTGAGGAACATGCGCTTTGCCAAGAAGCACAACAAGAAAGGCCTGAAGACGATACAGGCCAACAACGCAGAGGCAGTGAGTGCATGCGCAGAGGCCATCAAGGCCCTTGGGAAGCCTTGGCCATCAAGCCCAAGATGCCAAAGGGCCCCAGCTGCAAACTCAGCCACCTGGCTTTCATCGCTTACCCCAAGCCTAGGAAGTGGATTCAAAGCTACAAGGCCAAGGGTCGTTGGCTCTGCCAACCAAAACCCAAGGTTCAAACCAAGGCAGAGGCCAAAGCTCCAGCTAAGACCCAGGCTTCAGCTACAGCTCAGGCTCCCAAAGGCCCAGGCCCCTGTGAAGGCCCCATAGAAAAGGCTGCTTCCAGTGTGAAGACAGACGGACTGCTGTGGCACACCTGCCTACACACTATTTGTACATGTCCAGCATCCTATGCTGTTTTTACAAATAAACTCGAGGCAAGATCTGTAAAAAAAAAAAAAATCAATTTAGTTTATATATATATGTATATATATATATATATATATACATATATATATACATGATTTTTAAAGATTGAGATTTAATTCACAAACAGAAAATTTATCAATGTAAAGTATTCAATTTAGTGCTTTTTAGTACTCACTGTGTTGTATAATGCCCCCCATTATCAAATTCCAAAATATTTCTAACCTTGCTCTGAAAGTTATTAAAGAACCATACATATTAGCAGTCTCCATCCCTAACCCTACCCATGTCAACCGCTAATCCATTTACAGCCCAACAGAGAGCCTGTTTTAGACCAGTCCTGCCAATACAGTATTTGTTTAGCTTTAAAAATACGAACCCTTGTCTGCCTTTTCTCCCATAACACTGCACTCAATATTCACATTTTATGTTTCTCTAAGGAGACCAGTCTTGAAGTGTTAACTTGTTACAATTCAGTAAAAATATTAATGACAAACTGACAAAAAAAAAAAAAGAATGGGGTAGGAAACAGTCTCTCACATCATTGGGAGTCTGAAAGGAGCCATCAGATCCATGATTCCAAAAAGGTGAGAAGCACAGGTAGCCAATGAAGGACTGCAGTAACCAGAAGCCTGTAAGGAAAAATACAGAAACATTGTATGATGGCTCTGTAAGGGAAACAGTGGCTATAGCTCCTATCACTAGGGAAAGCAACCAAGAAGGAACAGGGAGAATCCCTTCTCTCCCTGCTCTGGGGCCAGAAGCTTGGAAAACAGAGCCACAAACTGCACAAATCAAACACCGGCAAGCCCCTCAGTGCCTGCCGTCTCCATGGCTAACTATTCTTTTTGGATAAGGAGGAAGCAGATTCCAAGAGGAAAACTCTAAAAGCAAGGTGCTTTGTGAAGAAGAGAGGAAAACTCAGGACGAGCAATCCCTGTAAGCCTTCGCACCAGCCTCCTGCCTCTCAAAAGTGCGCGATCTGGAGAGTCAGAGAACCTGGACAGTGCACATGACATGGGCCAAGAGCCTATGGACACTGCACCTGAGACGACCCGATAGAAAACTCAAGGAAGCACGAATTCTCAAGTTAACTCTAGGCAAGCTGGCCAACGGGCAGCCCGAGCTCTGGTAGGAGGAGCATATCCAGCTGTAGAACAAATATGGCAGTTCTTACCAATAGAATGGATGAAGTGAAAGTGTAGCAGGGCCAGAAGAAAGAGTAGGTGAATTAAAATACTCAGACAATGACAAAGATAAAAATAATAAAGTACTAGCAGAAGATATAAAGTCTTTAGGGCATTGTTAAATCACCAATGTTACAAATTATGGAAGAAGATAAAGTCATAAAATATATTCAATACAAATATAGTTCAGATACCTCTAAAATCCAAGAAATAATAATTATCCAGATTCCAGAAGCATTTGAAATGCCAAACAGACAGAAAAAATATCCTTCATGTTATAGTATACTTAGAAAACTAAATATAAAGACTAAAGAAATATACATTCCAGAGGGAAACACCAAGTCATATATAAAGGCAAAGCCATAAGAATAATAGAAGATTTCTTTTTTTTTTCTGTTCTTTAATTCATTTTTACTATTTATTTACTTTTTTCACTTTTTTATTCTTTAATCTTTTTTACATTCCAATCTTTATCCCCCTACTGGTCTGCCCTCTGACTATTCTACATCCCATACTTCTCCATTCAACACCCCCCACCACACACACAAACACACCAGACCTCCCTGCCCCCTGGGGCCTCCAGTCTCTTGAGGGTTAGGTGCATCTTCTCTGACTGAGTCCAGACCTGGCAGTCCTCTGCTGTATATGTGTTGGGGGTTTCATATCAGCTGGGATATGCTGCTTGGTTGATGGCTCAGTGTCTGAGCCATCTTGGGGGTCCAGGTTAGTTGAGACTGCTGGTCTTCCTATGGAGTCACCCTCCTCTTCAGCTCCTTCCAGCTTTTTCCTAATTCAACCACAGGGCTTACCAGCTTCTGTCCATTGGTTGGATGCATCTGACTCTTTCGGCTGCTTGTTGGGCCTTTCAGAGGGCAGTTATGCTAGGCTCCTGTTTATAAGCACTCCATAGTATCAGTAATAGTGTCAGGCCTTGGGGTCCTCCCCTTGAGCTGAGTCCCAATTTGGGCCTGTCATTGGACCTCCTTTTCCTCAAGCTCGTCTTCATTTTTGTCCCCGCAGTTCTTTCAGACAGGAACAATTAAGACTCCAAAAGTTGGAAAGATGAAGAATGATATATTTCAAGCTCTGAATGATAATATTTAGCAACTCTAGCTACTGTGCCCAGCACAGATATTCTTTGTAAATAAATATTAAAAAAAAGCTTTCCATGATAAACATATGCTAGAGACCCATGACCTCTAAGGTGTCATTTTGGAAGATATTTGAAAAGATTCTAGTCAGTAAAGAGAAAGAGAAAGATACCTATAAAGACACAGGGGAAAAATGGGCCAAGACAAAAAAGTGGATCAATGATACACAAGTACCAAATACTACATAAGGAACAAATATTAGAGAAACGAATGCACACATTTCAATAAGTACTGTAGCTGTTGATGGTCTGTTATTCAGAAAAAGACAAAGACAAGCCAATTGGAGAAAAACAAGACCCAAGCGCTTGCCTACAGGAAATCCAACTCACTGGCAGAGAAATAAAAACGTACAGTGAAAGGATAGAAAAGAGGACCTCAAGAAAATAGAATTAAAAAGCAAGCAGATGTTTATAGATATCCATTAACTCTTCAAACCAAAACTGGTTAGAAGAGAAAAAGAAGATAATTTCTGATTAAGTGGCAATGCAGTAAGAGGATATAACAATTGTAAACACACGTGCACACACACACACACACATTAAACATTGATGTGTCCTATTTCAAAAATACTATGGGATGTAAAGGCATAGATTGACCTCAAAACAATAGCAAGTGACTTTCATGGCTATTTAACTGATTCTTATCAATGCTCATCAAAACAAAACAAAACAACAACAACAATGATGACAACAACAACAAAACCCAAAAACAAAAAACAAAATTGGAGTAAATAGAACTACAGATCAAATGGACTTAATGGATCTATAAAAATAAGACAAATAAGCTGATAAAATCAATAATTGAAACAAAGCATCGCTTCTTTGAAAAGATAAACATAAAACACTTAACCAAAGTAACTAAATCATTAAAATTAAAGATGAAAGGAGGGGGGCTTTCCAACAGATTTTCAGCAATAACCAGAAGATCATTAGGACATACTTTGAAAATGTATATTCAATGAATTAGATAATGTAAAAGAAATGAGTGAATTTGTAGATATATATCATCTGCCAAAAGTAAACCTAAAAGGTAAACACAAGCTACACTGATGGATAATGAGCAATGAAATTGATACAAGAATACAAAGTCTATCAATTAAAATTAAGTAAAAGCCTTATCTCAGATGGTTTCATTTTGATCTACCAGAACTTTAAAGAAGACTAGTACCATTTGGGGACTCTCCCCAGAAGACTCGTCTGCTTTTTGCTTCCTGTAGTTTCCTGTCGTTTGTTGATTAGGGTTGGGTCCCTGTGAGACTTCAATATCTCATGTTTTCAGCTTGTCTATTGGCACTGTTCTTGTTCAGATCTTGCTCAGGCAGTCATGTTGTTGAGATGTCATGGGTAAAGGCTTCTTTGGAAGAAAGCAAAGGGGAATACATGGAAGGGGGGTGGAGGGAGAAAGGGGAGAAGGTAAAATGTAATTATATTTTAATGTGACCCTCCTGCACATTAGTTAGAGTTTCATTTTTGTGAAGAGACACCATGACCATGGCAACTCTTATGAAGCAAAACATTTAATTAGGGCTGGCTTACAGTTCATAGGTTCAATTTGTTATCTTCATGGTGGGAAGCATGGCAGCACGTAGACAGACATGGTGCTGGAGGAGCTGAGAGTTCTACGTCCTGATGCTAAGACAGCAGAGGGGATTGTATTCCACACTGGTTGAAGCTTGAGCATAGGAGACTTCAAAGGCAGTCCCCACAGAAACACACTTCCTCCAACAAGGACACATCCCATAATAGTGTCAGTCCTCATGGGCTAAGTATTCAAACACATGAGTTTCTAGCAGCCAAACCTATCCAAACCACAGTGCCACATCTCACTGCTTTTCAAACTATTCCATAGAATAGATATGGAAGGGACGCTACTGAATTATTTATTATTTATTTATTTATCTATATTATTTTTTTTTTTTTACTTGCAAAGCCAGGCTACATTGGTATCAAAGTCAGGCAAAGACAACAACAAAAAAGAAAATTCAAGGCCAATCTGCCAGTCAACACTGATGCAAGTGTTCTAAGTACAACCCACATGTGAGGCTAGCCTGGGCTACTTAGCATGGCACTGTTCTACAAAAACTAAAACTAACAAATAAGCAAAAAGAAAATGTAGCCATCATAATGTGTGACTGTGCATCATTTTGTCTTTTCTGCCCCACCCTGTGCTCTCAGCTGAGATCATGAATTATATTTAGTCATGAAAAAGTGATCACTATAGTGTGTTCTATTGTTCCCATTTACCTTTTTTTTTTATTCATTGTTTTCGTTTATGGATTTCTATCAGGTGTGAGTGGTGCGATTACCTTTAATCTCTGCATCTTGTGACGTTGTCCCCTATAATGTTAGGGTGAGTGTTCACACTAGCATATAAAGCTGATTGCAATTCTTAAGTAAGAAGAAAATAAGAGTACAGTAACTTAAAATAAGAGAAAAATAACATACTGGATATTCATGTTTCCAAAGTTCACCACCCCAGCTAAAGATCACTGTGTTATGCATTTCTTGATACTGATCTGTGAGTATTTCTTTAGAATTGTTTCTTAGAAGAGTTGTCGAGTCAGCAGAGATGTAATGCTCTAATAGACTATCAATGTGTTTTCCAGAGTGGTTTCTCCAATTTTATAGCTCCTACTAAACATGCAGGAAAATAGGTATTTTGTATATCTGCCAAGGTTTGATAGTTTCATTTCTTTAAATTCTTGTCATTCTTATGAAATATAATTCAGTTCAATTTGCTTTTTCCTTATTATGTGACAGGTTGAGCATTATATATATTTATATAGCCACTGGGATTATCCTTTGTAAACTGCTTGCATTTATATCCTGTTTTTTTCTGTTGGGTTTCAAAAACATTGTCATTAAGAACTTAGTATATATGTGGGATATATATATGTATGTATATATATATATATATATGTATGTATATATACACACATATATGTATATATGTATATTTTTTTTCCAGAGAGGCATCATCTTATACTATCCATCCTGGAACTCACTATGTTGCTCATACTGACCCAGAAATTGTAGCAATCTTCTTACCTTATCTACCTGAGCACTGGCATTGTAGGCTCAAACCACCATACATAGAAGGCTTTTTGTGTTTTTGAAGTAAAATCTGTGAACTGTATTCCCTTTGACTTTGTGTTTTAATTGGAAAGGCCCTCACCACGCTGATTTATATTTCATTTGCTATTTTGTATTATTAACTGACCTGGATTTTGTACACAGAGACAGGGAATCACAATAACAGAATAATAATTTAATTATTTAAATATTCACCGTATTGTCTACATGTTCATTTTGCTTTACAATACAGTCTTCACCAAACTAAATTTATATATATGTGAAAGCATTCATTAATCTTTTATGGATGCTAGTAGTATATTCCAACTTGTTATTTGCCATGGATTGAGAAGACGTAAAAACGTTTATTTGGGCTAAGTGTTCAATGCTAAAGACTCTGGGTTCAATCCCAAGCCCCTAGCTCCCCAGTTTCCTCCCAGCACCATAATATCTAAAATAGAAAGCCCACAAGAAGTGTTTTTATTAATGTAGTTGATTAACTCGGTATACCCAAGAGAAAAAAAAATCGATGGGACAAAAGAAAAATGAATGTCAGATGAAATTCTTGCAGAAAACCCCAAGTTTTATGTAGAGTTTATCTATGGAAATGTGAACCCCGGTAGGTGAGAATGAGATCTTGAAGTTCATCATTTCTAAGCGAGTACAAAGGTGACTTTTATTTACAACCAAGACCATAAATCATTGTTCCATCATGTGGGTTGATGCTGCACAATCCATACTGTCTCCCAATCGTCTTTAATCTCCATTCCTTGGATATGGTCATTTCATCTGAGACTGTTATTCAACTGAACTGAACCATGACCAGCTCATATTTCTCCATCTTTTCTTAGGAAATTCTATAAAAGACCTTGTCTACACCCACAAACTCACTAGCAAAGAATTTATGGATGAGATTTCTCTATCCTAGAGGCTTGAAGCAGAGAGATGACCCAGACAGACTTGTTTTTCTTGTCTGAGGTTATAGTCTGGTGAGAAAAAGAGATAGTAAACTAATAATCACCCACATAACTAAATAGTAACAAATGTGATGACTTTTTATAAAAGAGCTTCTAAGGGTATGTAGTTTAAACATTCTGAAATGAAAAGAATCGAATCCAGGGTGTAGGCAGTAGGCTCAGTTTGTAAAGTACCTGTTGTGAAAGCATAAATGGATCTAAATTCAGTTCCCACTCTCCCAAGTAGAAGCGGGGCATGGCACTATGTGTCTAAATTGGCATTAGACAGAGGTAGTGATGAACAGATCCTTGAGCTTGCTGCTTTGCCAAGCTTGCTGAATCTGTGAGCTCTAGGTTCTGTAAGAGGCCTTGCTTCAAAAGGTAAGGTAGAGAGCGATGGAGGAAAAATAACATACACAAGTGCACACTTGGGCATGTGTACCTACACACACACACACACACACACAACTCATCAGGACATGGAATTTGAAGTCTAACATCCTCCAAAATACAAAACTATTTGAATACCAACATAGTGTCAGAATGAGATATCTTTCACTTTATGATATGGACCAGCACCCGAATGCAGGCACATGAAAGAACTGTGTAAAAATTACCCCCTGGCTATGTAAGTGCAGATGAAACAGACGAATACTGTGTTTACTCTTGTATCCCATCTCCAAGATTTTTCACATTTACGCAAATGTTCCAAGATATAAAATGAAACCATAAACATCTCTGCACTCAAGCATTTTGCATAAAGGATAGTAATCCTATCTAGGGAGTCCGACCTATGCTTATGCTTGTCAGTGGAGGGCAGTGTTATCGAAGGATTCCACAATAGGGCTGATCAGATTCCCTGTGGTCTGAGAAGAGAAGCGGATCAAGTTTCCAGGTGCAGGTTCAGTACCACTATTTTATAATTCCTATTGACCAAGTGGATTGAGCAAATCATTAAGCTTTCCTTGTGGAATATCAGCCTTTAGTTGGAGGTAGTATCAAGACAATGAGATCATTGGGGGTTGCAGGGGAGGCTACATGGCATATGCAGATGGTCTCTGTGGGAAAGTCCAGCTGAGCATGTCACATAGAAAAGCTGCTGTCTACCAACAAAATTTTACTGTTTTATGCATCAAATTTTCGGGTAAAGAGAATGTCTACATAGCCGAAGCATAGAAAGCAGAGAAGGAAGACAATAGGAGTCGGGTTATTTGTCATATTTTCCATCAGGCACTCATATATATAGCTCATGAACTTTAACCCACTCGGATGGGGTAAAGAGAGTCTTTGGGATCCTCCATGTTGTTCTTTAACATTTTGAATATTAGAGGGGCCTTAGATTCTTCTCAGTTTTCCCAGGGTTCATGTATTCACCAGGAATTGTTGGGGTCTGATGTCCATTTTTGTATCCTTCATTAGGTGAGCTATTTCAACACTCCAGGTGTAATATCCTGGTCAAAGGGATGTGCTGCCATTTTGAGGCACCTGTAAAGAAGTTATGCCAACTTTTGACTTTCAGTTTCTAGTCTGCTTTATTCTTTAATATAGTCATTCATATGTCAGGATAAATCAAATTCAAAATAATTGTTCTATTTTCTTTTTAGGATTCATTCACACTTTTGCAACTGAGTTTATTTGATTGTACATTTTGGCAAATGCATGTTGATAATTTTATGATTTTAAATACATTATGATAGACAATTTTCTCCCAAACACTTTTAAGTACCACTATTTTATAACTACTAGTGACCAAGTAATTTCCTCATGGAATATCAGCTTTTTTTTTTTTTTTTTTTT
>JADRCC010397766.1:0-10464 GCA_019843855.1 Hylomyscus alleni
TCTGTTTCTGCTTAGACTTCATGAGATGATTCACTCATTTGTCATGATTATGATCTATGCCTACAGGTTCCAACTAAGTTTTAGATCCAATTAGCAATTGTGATAAATTTATTAAATGTGTATAGTTTTTTATTCAATTCCTGAAATGATTAATCTTAATTGTAAACTTGAGCTAATTTAGAATCATCTAGACTAAGGAGACACATAGGTACAGATGTGTCACCGAGGGTGGTTCCAGATATTAACGAAGAGGAAAGATTTGCACTGAATCTGAGTGTTGCCTTTCTATAGGCTGGGGATCTAGAAACAAGAAAACATGAATACAGGTGAAAAGACACACTGGCATTCTCTCCTTCCTCCTGTGCTATGACATGAGTATCATCTCCTGTGTGATCCTGAGACTATGGACTGAACTGACCTGCTGTGCTTTCTCTACTGTGTTAAGACAAGCCACATGCTATAGGGAATCTTTCTTTCATGAATTCGATGATGTCAGACATTGCAGTTACAGTGCCTCAAGAGTAACGAACACAGAAAACTTACACAGGAAAAAAAAATGGGTAAATGGTTTTTATGGCTGTGACTAAATCTTTCTGTGTGGTATTGAGGCCTTTGTAACTGATTTGTTGTGGAGAATTTGGAAAGTCCATATGTGTGTCTTAGTGTATAGTTCTTATTTGTTTTTATTTATTAGATAATCATTACATCAAACTAAAAATGCTTTTCTGGAGTTTCCCTAAATGTTGATGTTCTATGAGATGCCTGTTGTGAATTAAATAATAAAATGTACTCAGCATCCTAATATATTTTCCAGTGTTGATACATAGTTATTGATTTAGAAAAAACACCTACTATAAAATTACATTTGTGTTTTGAAATCTCGTAGCTCTCATAAAAGAAGTTTTAAGATAAAAAAGAATTGAAATTATGAATGCAACAACACATCATGAGCTACTTTCTGGAATCATAGCAAACAGGTGATCACAGAAGTACAAAATTTAATACCAAAGATGGCTCTTTATATTAGGTAATATAAGAAAAGATAATATATGCTGGGCGGTGGTGGAGCACGCCTTTAATCCTAGCACCTGGGAGGCAGAGGCAGGTGGATTTCTGAGTTCAAGGCCAGTCTAGTCTACAGAGTGAGTTCCAGGACAGCCAGGAATATACAGAGAAAACCTTGGGGGAAAAAAAAACAAAAGAAAGAATTATATAGAAGTTATTCCTTAATTATAATGTATCCAGGAAATATATAAAATTGATTCCTGAGAATGAAATTATAAATAACTGAATTAATAATACTAAAACCAATCTTCTTTCATTACATGCCCATGAATTGGCCTCCATCCAAAGGCCTATCACGAATAAACGTTTATTTGGTTCAATTATTTGGTTTTCAAGTTAATTATTGAAGGATTTCCCATACTTTAACCCAGCATTATGTGTTGTATTAAAAATACTTCAAATTGTTAAACTACAGATAAATTAAAATAATCCAGAAAAATTAGCCACTTAGCTCAAAGTACATAGGTTTAGAAAGAAAAATCTATCTACAACATTTTGGAAGGCACAAGGGTACAGAGCATAAACTGCTGTGACATTATTCTAATGTATATAAAAGGAAAATTAATATTGTAAATCAGAAGAATGGTAGAGAATTTGCTACATATTATCAAAGGATTTTTATTCCAAATATGTAAAACCAGCAGGGCACACACAAGAAAGGAAAAGACATGATTTATCAGTGATAGTGTATGTGTACTGATCATAGCTAATCTGGCTTTCAACTTGACTTATCTTAGAAGAGGAAACCACAGTTAAGGAATTGCCTCCACCCATTTGGTCTGTAAGCATTTCCATGGGGAATTTTCTTGAGAGCTAGTTAGTGATGTAGAGTCCAGCACATCAAGGATGCCACCGTGCTTTGTTGGGTAAGCTTGGACTGTACATGAGAGTTAGCTGAACTGGTCAAGGGATGCCATGCTGTAAGTATTTTTTGTGTTCCTGGTTTCTATTTTAAGTTTGTCTTGTCTTCCCACAATGATGTACCTATAATCCAAGCAACACTCTTGCCTACTGCTCTGATTTGTGTTTTTAATGCTGTGGTAAGACACTGGCAGAAAATTTGGTAGAGGCCTCTTGCTACTCTCTGTCTCTATGGGACATGCATCTTTGCTCATCATCTGAGGATAAATACATTTTCCTCTAAGATAATCGCATTCATTTTCACTGAAATATAGAAATGTAGTGCGGTGATTGTAGCATGGCCATAAACACATTAAAATTAAAAGCTGATTTCCAGAGGTTTGAGCACCCTGTAGGGAATCATGCCAAGGAGGCAGTACTGCATATTTTTGTTATTATCCAAACGAATGAATAAACATTCCATTATACCTTCTCTGCTTCATTTAACCCCACAGTGGTTTAATAGATTATATTCAGAGAGAAAAAAAGTAGTCGAATAAGCATGACATTTTTCTGTCTTAGAGCATGTTGGAAAATCTGTTAGACATCTGAATAAAGTTAACATTTGCCATAATCATATCATATAATTGCCAGAAGAGAAACTATTTACTCAATTTTCACACATTTCTTTATTGTTACATAAGAATAATCTTTCAACACTAATGAGAAGAGCCAGACTTTTACTACTGAAACATAGGCCTCACCAGACATTGTGGCTCATGTAATCCCTGCATCTCAAGGTCTGAAGCAGTATGACAATGCAGTTAAGTCCAGTTTGTGCTACAAAGGAAGCAACCAACATAAAAAAAAATAGTATTTAAAGCAATTCAGTTGTAAATTTTTATTCACATTACATGTAGGGAAACACTGAGAGTAACAGTGAATCTACTTTTAAAATTATATTGCTAAGTCTGGTTAGAAGACTCCATGTTTAAGCACATGTTGGACAAGCCTGGTAACCCCATTTGAATCCCAAAGTAGATCCCATGTGGAAGGAATGAACCAGCACATGCAGTTGTCCTCTATACAGCATGTATATGTCATAACATATTTGTGTCTCCCCACAATAACAAGTAAGTTAAAAATTTAAAAAAAAAAACCAACTGTGCTCATTTTATGTGAATATCAAATGCATAACAACATGAAAAAAACAGACATATAAGTAGAATAAATATGGATACAATTAAAATTTAAAATATTCATATTAGTTTTAACAGACTACTTGGTATTTATGAATGTCCTGAGTAGTTTCTGTGCATTGTCTTAATTAATCTCACTTAATTTTACAGGGATATTATGTGGAAGAATCAATTTTTAAAAATCTAGATACAGGAATCTGAACAACAGAAAGATTATGGGCCTATGGTCAAGGACCTAGCAGTGATGGAGCTCCTCTCCTACATGGTAACCTCCTACATGGTAGACAGGAACTTTTCTAAAGACAATAACTTAGATGTATCTCTTCAAATAAAAATTTCCAAACACTTTTGACCTAGTAACACTATGTACGTTCTGAAAGATTACAAGTATAAAATAAGTAAGAATATTAATATGTAGAGCTGTCCTTCATTGACCTTGTATTAAGGTGTGTCTCTGTATTTTTGATTGTTAATTGCTGATCCAGCAGGGAACTAAATGATGATAGACTATTTGGATTTGTCCTCTCAATTACCCATTATCAGCTTTCTATAATATGAAAGCTTATCCTTCCTTACCTTCACAAAAGATGATGCACTGAGATAATCATGTTAAAAAAGCAAGCTGCCATGAAGGAGGTCACATAGCCCTCATCTCAGCCAAAGGCAACCCAAAGTGGTGGACTTGATATTGTCCTGCTGCTAATTGGGTTCAAACTGGAATGTGACTTTTTGTAGAATAAAGCCTAGTGCTCAATGTCTGGGCAGTAAAATGGGATTTTCTGGTAGGGAAGAAAGGGCCCTAAAGAAGAAAAAAGTTGGAGGTCTCTTCACCAGGATTTAGGAAAAGAGACAGACTAACTACAAGCATGGAAGATACAGCTAGGCATGGGGAGGGGTGAGCTAGGTGGTTGAGTTAACTTAAAAGAGCTAACTGACAGTCTACCCAGATAAAACCTAAGCTTTGAAATATTAAAAGTTCTTCCCAGGCAGTGGTGGCACACACTTTTAATCCCAGCACTTGAGAGGCAGAGGCAGGTGGATTTCTGAGTTCGAGGCCAGCCTGGCCTACAGATTGAGTTCTAGGACAGCCTGGGCTACACAGAGAAATCCTGTCTCGGAAAAAAAAAGACCCTGTCTTGATGTCTTTATTTTTCGCTTGCAAGTTTAAAGGGTCATACAACACTAAAATATATGTATTGATTTTCTGTAAAAGGTTTTATTTCTTCATATAATAGAATAAACCAGCAGATATTTAATTATTGAAGAACCAAATACAATATTCATATATCTATATGTTGTATGGATAGAAATCAATATATAAATATATGTATGTATATATATAGTATATATAACAATTATACCTATATGATTATACTTTTGTCTAAAGCATTATGGAAAAGTGCATATTAATTTATTAACAAGTTCAGAATTCAGAAGGTATCATTATGGGGACTACAGGAAATTGTTTTTCTTTAGAAACTGTTGAGAATATCTACATAGGCATATACAATTACCCATATCATTTAATATGGTTATATACAAATACAATTTATAAGGATCCATACACAGAAAGTATCATTTTAGTTCCTATGTCAGTTAATGATAAGATAAAAATTAATTCAAGCAGTTACTTTTATTCAATTTCTAGGAAAAATATTCTTATAAAAGCTGATGCAAATTCTCAAAAAGTCAAGGATATCCAGAAACATTCAAAAGTAAAGCTCATTTGAAATGAGAAGAAAATCCATGATTTTCTGTATCTATTTCTGTATCGACTCTGGAGACTTCTTCAACAGAGAACATTCATGGGTTTGCTCTTAGGATGACCTTGTGGTATGTGCAGCCTCAGAAAATGGTGTCTGCAGTGTCCTCATGTGAATAATGAGGGTAAGACATACGCAATTTATATGCTCTTGTGGAATTAGTGACATCTCAATGAAGATTTAAGAGTGAGTAGAAAGGAGAATGGAAATCATTATGTCCTCTTTAGTGTTCTTGTCAGGGCATGTGAATGTGCTTAGTCCTCTATCTTCCTAATATTCACATGAATTAGAGTTACTCGAAGCCTGCTGCTCAGTCCAGAGGGCTGGTATTATGCAGTCTTGCTGCAGGTTCCTATCCCACAAGCCTGCTGCACTGCTAGTCTTGGGGCTAGACACTAGAATGTAAAAACATAGACATGATTTAACTTATTACTACATTTGTGATAGTGTGAGTCTGTCCTATACTTTTGTTTTGAATTCCCATGTGAATAAAATAGAAATGGAACAGAGAAATGAAAAGAACAAGCCAGAGAGAAACATAGATTGATTGGAAACATGAAGGCTCAGGTTAAAAAGAAACAGAGTAAAACAAGTTAGAAGAGGAAATATCCACAGTGATCCATCAATATAAGGAAGACTTATTTAATTAGTTTGAAAAGAAGACAATATCTAGTGAGGGAGGTGAGAAATCAGAGATCAAGTACAAAATCACAATGATTTTCATCTAATATACTAATAATAGAGAGTAAATTGAGAAATACAGATATAAACACAAAATTAAAGTAATGAGACAAGGCCACAAAATTTTTGAGTGTGAACCAAATATTAAATAGCCTGCTGTAATATTTAAAGTGAACCAATTACAAATTTTAATACTCTGAAATATATTACAATTTTAAAAGAAACCATTAAAAGATTTGAGCCTAAAAATCTATCAGTGCTGCAAGGTCAGAAAACAATTGAATGTGTTCAAATTACAAAGACTTAGAAGAGAGGAAGATAACAGACCTTTTCCATATAAATGAAGATTTAAAGTAGTTCATTTTAAGTTTGAAAAAAATCTATCATGAAAATTGTGTTTGCTTCTGATAAAAGGGGCCTAGCATAATTATCATCAGAGAGACTTCATCTAGCAACTGATTGAAACAAATTCAGAGACCCACAAAAATTGGGTAGAGTGCAGGAAATCCAGAGGAAGAAGGGAAGGAAGAAACCAGAGGAGTCAAGGATACCACAAGAAAACCCACAGAATCAACTAATAGGGACTCACAGAGACTGAATCAGGGCACCTGCATGGGTTTGATTTAGATTCTCTGTCTATTTGTTATGACTGTTTAGCTTCATTTGATCGTGTGAATCCTAACAGTAGGAACAAGGGCTATCCTTGACTCTGGACTGAATTTGGGAACTATTTCTTCCTAATGGGTTGCTTCATCCAGCCTTAACATGAAAGGAGGTGCCTAGTCTTTTTGAAACTTGATCTGCCATGTTTGGTTAATATCATTGGGTGGGGGGGGGAGTTGTCCTTTTCAGAAGAGAAAGGAGAATTAGTGGATGGAATGGGTGGGGCTAGGAATGAGAGAGAGTGGTATAGGTGTCTGTTTATGTGCCGACATCCCATCCTTTACATTGTAAGGGTTCATCATTGATCTTCCAGGAAAACTTTGCCACACATGTTTCCAGAAATTGGTATGTTGATAGATTTGGAGTCTTAAATAAGTCTCCTGTGTTCATTTGGAATTTCAGAATTGAGTAAGTCCTGTGAAATTAATATATGATTGCAAGGTCATCTTATGAATAGAATCCACATGCTTAGAGAGGTCAAACTGGAATGGGAGAAAAGGCAGTATTGGCTAGTGATGAAATATCTGCTTAGCATTATCAAGGCTCTTGAGTTTGATAAGAAGCAAGACAGAAGTGAAAATGAACAGACTGAGGAGATGGATCAGCAGTTAAGAGTTCCGGTTCCCTTTGACAAGACTGGAAAATAGTTCAGAGCATCCAAGTCAACAGCTGCATACTTCTGAGGCAGCATAAAGAGCGAGGAGAAAAAAGATCACAGTCTGATCTCACTCACCAAATGAGACTGTGCTTCTTAGCACATACAAGGAGGGGCAGCCTCTCTCCCATGCAAAGGATCTGCAAAGGGGTAAAAGCTAACTTTGACCCTTTATAGGGTTAGGGTATAGTAAGGGTTGGGAATGATAAAATTGTTGCAGACATAGAGGTGCTACAGAATTTTCTCTGTCCAATCACGTCAGGGCAGTGACCGGCCTGTGATTGGACAGGAATAGAGAGGTCGAGCTAGAGTTGGAGGAGGAAAATATCAGAGGAGCAGGAGGAGGAGATCATCATCATGGAGACAGACGATGAGGATGAGTCTGACCCCACCAGGTTATTATACAAGGAAGCAAAAGTCTTTACAAAATGGATTAATTGGGTTAGAATATTGTCTTTATTATTTGGTTCAGAAGTTATTGTGTTGACATCTTGTAAATTGTGTTTTTAATCATTATATAAATCTGATTGGATATTAAGGCCTTAAGAATCATGCTTTACATACCAGGTCTTAGGTGCTATTTAGATGAATGATTATGGGAGTGTGTAAAGAGTTGTATGCGAGCAAGATGTAGCTTGCTGGGAGAAATGGTGCAGGCCTTTAATCCTAGCACTTGGGAGGCAGAGGCAAGTGGATTTCTGAGTTCAAGGCCAGCTTGGTCTACAGAGTGAGTTCCAGGAAAGCCAGGGCTACATAGAGAAACCCTGTCTCGAAAACCACGCGCACACATACACGCACACACGCACACACGCACACATGCAAGAAAGAAAGAAAGAAAGGAAGGAAGGAAGGAAGGAAGGAAGGAAGGAAGGAAGGAAGGAAGGAAGGAAGGAAGGAAGGAAGGAAGGAAGGAAGGAAGGAAAAACCCGCCGGTACTTAGTATTGAGGCTGAACGGTATCAGCACAAGAACATGGCCCTGTTGGGAAAGCAAGTTTACGGGTTGGATTCATTTTTTAGTATGTCTCACAACATAGAGGACTATGAGTGAGTCTACAGTCTCTCTTTCCTGATATTGTCTTGGGAGACAGGCTGTCTCAACAAACATTGTGAGCTCAACCAATAATGGTTGATCAAGGTAATCAGTAATCTCGTAGGAATCCTGTTTTACACCTGAGAAACTCTATAGCAACGACCACCTATAATCCCCACTCCAGAGAATCCAAAAGCTGTAGCGATTTCCCCTGTAGACTTTACAGCAGGTAGGGAAACACTGTCATATCAGCCTAAATTTTTGGAACTGGTGCTAGACCAAGATGTCTAGAGTCTGGCCCAGACAGATTATTTTACTTTAGGCAAAATTAAGCACATGATGTTGGAAAATTATTCAGATAATTATTAACTCAGTGCTCAGTGCATAACAATTTAAGACATAGTTACATTGGGATTCTTTATAAATTATATCTTTTTTTTACAAAAATGGCTACTGTTAACTCAGAATTGGTGCCCAAGATTTAAGGTCTAGGAATCTTGACTGAGGTAAACATAATGACTGTGGGTGTCAGGATTGATCTGAGCCTACAATAACATAACAGTCACTTAGAATGTTGTAAAGCACAAATGATATTACTCATAAACCCATAAGAATGGGTTTTATGGCCTAAAATCAGTCTTTAAGATTTACGGATGAGGTGAGCCAGGCAGTGGTGACACATGCCTTTAATTCCAACACTTGGGAGGCAGAAGCAGGCAGATTTTTGAGTTTGAGGCCAGCCTGGTTTACAGAATGAGTTCCAGGACAGCTGGGGCTACACAGAAAAAAAAAAAAAACTTAGTAGGAAAGGATAAGTAAAAACAAAAATGTTTTTGGAAGATATTGGTAGAGCAAAGGAGCACCAGGTTGTAAAACTTGATCATTCCTGGCATTCCAAGATTGGCTAAGCATGTCATCCATTGAAGAAATAAGCTGTGTGCTCTCCTGACTTCTCTAGTGTTTATCTGAATGCACAAGGCTTTTTTGACCTCCACAAACTCTCTCCTCTGGCCTCCTTGGTCCTAGTATCCATAAACTGACAAATACACATAGGAAAGAAGACTCAACTGTATTTCTTTCATTTATTCCTCTCATACAATAATCCTAACCACAGATGCCCCTCCTTACCCTCCTCCCAGCTCCTCCAATCTACCTCCCTTCACCCCCAAATCCATTTCCTGCTCTTTCACTTCACTTGAGAAAAAGGCAGGCCATCCAGTGACATCAACGGAACAGAGTATAACAAGATGAAAGACTAGGCTTGTACCCTCATCTCAAGGCTGTACAAGGCAACCCAATAGAAGGAAAACAGTCCCATGAGCAGGCAAAAGGGTCAAAGACATTTCCACTCCCACTGTTAGGAGTACAACAAGAACAAACAAACAAACAAAAAACCTAAAGAACTCCCCCCCTACATATGCCAGGGTCCCTGGTACAGACCACCGCAGGCTATGTGATTGCTACTTCACTCTCTGCCAGCCTCTCTGAGTCCTGTTTAGTTCATTCTGTGTGCCATGCTCTCCTGATGTCTTGAACCTCTCTACTTCTTACAACCCTTTCACCCTCTTCTAAGGGCTCCATCTAATGGTGAGCTGTATATCTCCGTATCTGCTCCCATCAGCTGCTATAGGAATCCTCTCCAGTGACAACTGGGCTAGGCGCAACTTCTAAGACTATAGCAAAATATCTTTAGGAATTATTTCATTCACTTTTTTTCCCTATCAGTCTTATCAGGAGGAGATGCACGAATCTCTCTGGAAAAAGAAAACAGAATAGATTTTGTGGATGGACTGGGGTCGGGTGGGGAGGAGAACAGCAGGGATTAGGTGGGGGAGAGAGAAAGAGAGTGTAAAGACAAATGAAATAGGTGAGCACATAGGTGCCAATATAGAAATCTAGTGCAGAAAAAACTTCTGGGAACCTTCAAGTTTGACTCAAGCAAGGACTCTTAGTATTGGGGAATATGAAGCCTGAGTCAACCATCTTCTGTAACCAGGCTAGGTTCTGTGTGGGATGTGACAACATCCAAATCACAAAATCTATGACCCAAACACTGCTCTGCCTGCAAAATGAGCTGGAGCAATGGTGGCTCAGGCTTGTGGGAGTGGCCAACCAATGCTACTAATGGGTCTAATCTGAGACCCATACTACTACAGGAAGCTCATGTCCAACACTGCCTAGTTTTCCAAAATCCAGAAGCTGGACGGCTAGGAGACCCAATCAAGAGTAAATCTTTAAACGTTGAAAAAGTAAATTCTATCAATAACTATGGCGGTCCAAATTGACTCTGACAAATCAGCCTTGGAATGACTCCTTCTAGACTCCATTGTATCACGAAACAAAAGCAGGCCTTTATCTGTGTTGCCATTAAAATTGGTAAATGCAGTCATCACACAGAAATATATATGCATCCATTAATCTTTTCATGCTGTCTTTGATGCTTGCCACTGAATGTTTAAATATGAATAGAAAAGCAATAATCATGTGTTACTTTACTCATTTTATAATAAAACATTTCTAATTTTTAATAAAAATGAGTCTAGATATTATGAACTGCTTATAAATAT
>JADRCC010397817.1:0-10499 GCA_019843855.1 Hylomyscus alleni
GAAAGTGCAGAGAATAGTAGACTGTGGGATCTTCAGCCCTAAATGGGAAGTCTATATCATACCACTTCTTCCCAAGGCTCAGAAATCAGTTTTGAAGAGATAGTCAGAAAGGAGGTAAGGCCAACAGAAGGTGGGTAACTGCAAGAAAATGGTATCTGGAGGATGCAGTAGAGCAGATGTACATATATGCTCATGGAAATAGAGATCACATACACAGGACCTGTGCAAGCTCAAGCCAAACCAAATCCCAGTAAGGAGAGGGGAGGTGATGAAGACCCAGTGAAGGTAGGAGCTACTAACAATTGATTGCTGCTGGTGATGGAGGGTGTAACCTGTGGTAGAGCAACATATTGCAATAAAAGCCCACATATCCAAGAGTAATATGGCAGAATAATTTAGAATTGATGGGCTTTTTTTTTTTAAGACAAAATTTCGGGTAGGTGGGGAAGGCAGTGGATCTAGAAGGTGCTGAGGGTGAATATGATCAAAATATATCATGAGATTCTTTAACTAATAATATAGAGGAAAATAAATTAAAACATTAATTTTTCTTTATGTTTATAATTATAAAACTATTCAAGTGAATTTATTATGGTTCCTATATTTAACAATGTATTCTAAATGTACTAAGGGATTCAATATGACCATGTCCACCTATCTTGCATCTTTTTGATAAATTTCAGCATAGGAATGTTGAAGTATTCTCAAATACAAGCTTGAAAACTCTGTAAGTTGTTGCCCTAGGTTGTTTTTGTTTGTTTGTTTGTTTGTTTTCTATGTGTATGAGTATTTTGCTTGCATGAATATATGCCCACTATGTACATGCTCCACGCCCCCGAAAAGTCCAGCAGAGCGTGTTGAATTCCCTATAGCCAAAAAGGGAAAGGTTTTTACAAAAGGTTTGTGAGCTGCCTCATGGGTATTAAGAAACATTGTCAAGTGTTCTGGAAGGGTAGCAAATGTTTGAAACCACTGAGGCATCTTTCCAGACACCGAGCAGCTTTTTTGTTTGTTTCTTTCTTTATCTAAGTCTTTGTCTCTCAGATGTGGGACAGTCTCATAGAATACTCCTTTTAGTATTGCTTGTGTGCAGTTCTGACCATGCAGAAAGATCCCCAGCACCCATTCCTTAGTGTAGTAAGTTGTAGTTGAAAGCTTTATATATGTCAATTGGGCCTAAGCCTTGAAGGCACCTGGTCATCCCAAATCAGCACCTTAACTTTTCTCTGGAAGGCATATTTCAGAGGGGAATCAATGTTTGAGTGCTATTTATAAATGTAGGTGACCTGAGAAATGCACCTCTAATTAACAAGGGGCTACTTAGCCTGTCACTGCGAGTCTTCCTCTTCCTCAATTCTGTCGGCCTGCTTTACTCACATTTCATTTGTCATCTAAAGCTGAGGTAATGCTTTTTCTCTGCTCTTCTGTGAGTACAGAATGCTATTGAGGGAGAGGGAGGGAGGGAGGGAGAAGGGGAAGGGAGGGAGAGAGGGAGAGACAGGGAAAGGGAGAAAATGAGGGAGAGGGAGAGAGCTTCAATCATGGCACATTTGGACTAGGCTTTAATTGTGTACTTTCTTACCAATCGTCTTTCCCAATGTCCTTAAGTGAATTTAGATTCAGGAGCTTCTGATTTACCAATGATACAGCGATGGTTACATCATTTTACAAAGATAACAAACTCGAACACTGTGTTAGCTACCGTGGAGGCTCTAGATCTGGTGCCAACTTTTCAAACACCATGAGACAGCATTGGAAGACATCCAGTGAAAGGTTTTAGGTTGGAACACTGAACCCCAGGCTTGTTTTTCAGGATTACTATGTTAAACACAGGTTAGTAAGAGCTAAGGGGAGTAGATGAAAAAACAAACCTTTTTTCTCAAACAAAACAATCTTGATTTTTGTGAGTAGTCATATAAAAGCTAGCCTTCTAAGAGGAGGTGCCTCCAGAACTGACTGCAGGATGGAAGGACTCATGGCTCAAAGAGTATTCTCCATCATTAATCTGCCCATTGAAATATCCAGTTCACCCTCTAAAAAGTAACATATTTTACACTTACCTTACTTACATGTACAATGAAATCATGTTTGTTAAATGGTTAGACTGTGAGTACTGCACGCAGGCACTGAGTCTTTCCATCTCTATGAATTGGTTCTGCCCATACGGAGGCGGGGTGTGTCCTACCCATTGAGCAGCCCTCAACTCTCTCCTGAACAAATGCTGGGCTTCATTAAATGAGAATAGGGCATCCAAGCAACACACTAATATTTCTACCTCATTTCTGAAGGTTGTATTGATATAATATGAGATTAACTCGGCTGCCCAGTTGGTTTATTCTGGTTGAAGGAATACTATTGGTGTTGTATGAAGTTGCTATTGTCTATTAACTTCCAAAGGCTCCACTACCACTATATGAGCCAAAGTCCATTTTTGCTCACCCAGAAGAAAATGGGAGTTGGGAGGACCATAGATATATATGGATATCTGTGCTTGCTTTTTGTGGTCAGGACATTCATCACTACCCATGCGTTCTATCAGCTTCCCAGAATCTTACTTCATGCCCCTTGGTTCACATCTCCCCCACCCCCGTCCTTGCCCTGGTTAGCACCTGTCTACTCACTGTGTCTATAACTGTGACTTTTTCGTTTTCACATGTAACTCACACATGTGCCATCTTCCTGAAGGTACCTAATTTCACATAGCATAGTGTCCTTCAGTTTTGTTGATGTCACAAATAGCAGAATGTCCTTTTGGTGCTTGGACAATGAACTGTTGCACGTATGGATCACATTTCCCTTAGTGAGCCAACGGTGTAAACAGGCTGTTTTTATATGTTGCCTGTGGTGGATAACGCTACAGAGAATGTGAGATGTGTACAGATGTCTCTTGGGGTTTACTTCTGCATTCCATTTGGACTGATGCCCAGAAGTGACATTGCTTTGTTGTATAATAGTTATATTTTTGACTTTTGAAGAACTCCCTGTTTAAAATGGGTTAACCATCCATACAGCCATTTATTTCTGTGTTCTTTATTCTATTTTATTGGTCTATTGTCTATTTTATGCCCAATACCTTGTACTTTGGATTACTATAGCCTTGTGATACAGTTTGAAATTAGAAAATGTGACATCTACAGTTATTTTATTTTTTGTAAAATTGCATTGAGAATCCAGAGTTTTTAATAGTTACTAGTGACATTTCAGATTTTATTTTCTATGCCTGTAAAAATTGTTTCAAGTGAAAGGCACTGTATTGCATTTGTGTTAATGTGATTTTTAATGATATTAATTCTTCCAATCCCTGTACCTAGATTATTTTGCTGATTCCAATTTCTTTCATCAATGTCTCATGGTTTTCAGGTTGAATTATCAAACAGTGAATCACCAAAATTCATTTCAGTCAATTCTTTTATCATGACAACTTAGCAGGTGTGATTGAATGTTTGAGTAGATTTAAGAATTATGCCAGGAATTTTCTTACAGAAGTTATTTCTAGCAGCCATCCAGGTACTAGGCTCACTATTGGTGGACTCCTAGTAGGAGTGGTAAATTATATTTGTATTGTGCTTTGAATATAAAATGTCCCCACATGCTCCTGCTTTTAAATGTTTGTCCTGAGCTGGTAGCACCATTTAGGGAACTGATAAGAACTTTAGGACATGGAGATTCTCTGGAGTAAGTAGCACAGTGGAACATGTACACATGGCTTCCTGTGGTCCCCACCCCTTCTCCTTTCTCCACTTTCTCTCTACCCATGCAGTAAGTTCTAACATACACACTCCTGCTGTCGTAACATTCTGCCTCTATACTGGCCATGGAACAATGGAGCCAAGAACTGTGAACAGAAAGCTCTGAAACCCTAGCGAAAATAAATCATTCCTCGCTTGTTTGTGTCAGGCTCTTGTCCCAACAATAAGTCCAACAATAGCTAGCCATATTATATTGTTAGTAATTTTGGAGCACTATTCTGCAGTAACATCTTGGCTACTCATGGTCTCTGCATATGTGAGAGGTTAAAAGATATGCTTTTATTTAGTGGTTTAAGAAATAATATACAGAATGAGTTGAACATAATAGAGCTCTCATTAAGTTCATACCTAGAATTTAATAATTCACTAACAATGAGTAATGCATCTTTAAAAGTAGGGCATTTTCTTCCAATACATTTGAATGTCTCTACAACCTGATCAAAACATACCTATACTTCTGTCCCTCATATTATCTCCAGTTCAAACAAGTTTAACTTTCTCTCCAACTGATGTGAGTATAGACAATCTATTTTGACACAAGAATAATGGCAGTCAGGCAAAGTCAACCTGTTACCCACATACCTATGGCAGAACTAAGTGTTGACTGCTGAAGATTCCTCTCCTGTTCATTTCTGGGCACATCAGCCCAGGTCTTGTTGTAGCAAACTTCTTTCTTTAGAAAGCAATGAACCAGAGATGGAGAGATGGCTCAGAGGTTAAGAGCGCTGGCTGCTCTTCCAAAGGTCCTGAGTTCAATTCCCAGTAACCACATGGTGGCTCACAGCCATCTATAATGAGATCTGGTGCCCTCTTCTGGCTTGCAGGCATACATGCAAAAAGCAATGAACCAGATCTCACAATACTGGAATATTCTTCTTGGAACTCTCATTCCTATGCCCTACATCTATACAAAAGAGCTGGTCAAATATTTCTAAAAAGAACTTGGGAAAGTATGATTTCTCCACTTCATTGCATTTCAATGTTTTCTGTGACTACTCATAGATTAGCAACAAGGACACATTGAACTGATTCACAGCTTAATTGGACCTGGATTCAAAAGCTTCTAGAATATGTCATGAAAAATGGACTGATATCCAAGGTGTAAGAGAGTTAGATCAGGGGCTGGAGAGGTGACTCAGTGATTAAGAGCACTGACTGCTCTTCCAGAGGACACAAGGTCAATTCCTACCACCTACATGCCAGCTCATGTCTATCTATAACTCTTGTTCCAGGGGATCTGACCACCTCACACATGTAGACAAAACACAAATGTACATAAAATAAAAATAAATAAAATTTTAAAAAGTGAGAGTTCAACTGCTCATAAGATTGATGCAAAGATTTGGAGATGATGGAATGTGTCCAATGGATGATCAGAAGACTCTGGCTGTATTTGGAGACAGGGCTTTTGCATATGGTCATTTCTGTTCTTACAAACACTTAGTTGGAAAGTTTGTAAAGCAAAATTGTTTATTTGGCTTATAATTATTGAGACTGAAAGACCAGAGTCAGATGCTACCATTCATAAAGACTCTGTGGAACATAGCAGGTGACAGGATGATTTCAGCATTCAGGAGAGATCACAGGGCCAGACTACAAGCCAGAGAACCTCAAGGCTTTGCTCCATTTGAAGAAAAACTAACCCTAGAAGAACAGATACAATGTAAGGGAGAAAAGATTTATTTGGCCTCAGTGTTCAAAGAGGTAGAGTTAGGGTTACTCCTGGAGGAGCAAGAGTTTAGAATCAAAGTCTCCAGGTTACATAGATGGAACCATGTCACTTATTTTTGTAGCTGAGAACAATTAAGAAATGCAAAGTTAATTTTTTGTTTTACTTCTAGCTTACTGATCCATTTCCCTTCATTCAATTGTCTTATGGAAAGTGAGGCTGGGTAGGGCGAGTGCTGAGGGTGCTTTAAAGCTCTCTGACTCTGATCTGGCTCTATTAGCTCTCCCTTAGCACATGCACCGACTATGCTGCACTCTTCACTCTCTATGTAATGAGTGAATTTGACTTCTGCTTGTTGTCGTGGAAAGGTAGGTCCCATTCCCAACAAAGTTTCTTTAATAGAAAGTGTTCTTGGCCTCAAACACTGTGGTCCCAAGAATCTGCTCAGAACACATGCAAACAATGGAAAGAGCTGAGCTGCAGAGGACAGCTGATGCTGGCCTTTCAGCAGTAATCTTTACTGTAAGGAGCAGACTGGCCCTACTTATGATAAAAGCAGATCTATGTGGTGAATAATACTGCAAAGCCACCTCCAGCCCTAGAAAACTGTACAGTGAATAGGTTATATCAGCATGTCCCTAAGAAAAAGCTTCATTATAAATAGAAAATAGGATAAGCACCCCAGGAAGTTGATTATTTTTGAGCAAATGGACTGGCTGATTGGAAAAAGGATTCTGTCCAACTTCCACTGTCCTTGTCTCCTCAACTCATCCGATAACAATGCTGTTCTAGCCTTCCTCTAGCTCTCCAGAATCTCTCAGCCATCTCACAGGGTGCAGGCCTCTGTGTGACCACCAGCTTTTAGATAATTGAAAATCCTCCTTATCAGGGATGATGGGCACCTGCCAGCCGTATGCTCAGTTCTGTGTCTGACTCTTTCCTAATGTTTTACTAGGATGGGAGATCAATAGAAAGAAGCAAAAGGCTTCCTAGTAATGCCACCAAACACTGCCGAACTTGATGAAGCTTGGACTGTGAAGAAAAACAGTACAAAACGCCTCCACACAAATCATTCTGTCCTAGTTTTCACTGCTTTAACTGCCAACTGGTGTCTGGTATGAATAGGAGCCTTGGTGGGCTGTGAAATGAAATATAGTTATATTCTTTGGCAAACTGGAATTCTTGGCAATGCTTCCAAAAAAGGAACTAAAGGCCCTTAAAACCAGAGAGCTATCTGATTCTGCAAGCCGGACACCTTTCCATGACCTCAGTACTGGTACAAACATTTGCCCTCTATCTTCAGAAATACCTAAATGTCCTTGTCTTGCACCATGTTACCCTGAGTGACATATGCTCAGGGTGCTGTCACTGTGTTCCTGAGAGTTCCCCTAACCATCTTCCCACTGACACTTTCCAAAAAGGAAGGTAATTTCAGGGCTAGAGATATGGTTGTGTGATGGGACACCTTCTTGACAGGTACAAGTCTCTTGATTTGACCCCAGCATAATACGTTATTGACTAATTAATTAAAATATACATTTCCTACTTTTTTAAAGGAACAAAGCCCCACAAATTTTGGCATATCAGAGTTTTACTGATTTCACTACTTTTCTTGCCAGAAGAGCAGAGGCTGTGTTTAGATGTCATACTGAGGCTAGTGGGAATAACCACCAACTCCATTCAAAGCCCCTCCCCACTGCCCCTTGCTCTCTCTAAAGATTCAAGAAGCCAGATTGAAAATGACAAATTGGAAACTTAACATCTCAAAAACCATCAATGAAAACCTCACCAACATCACTTTTTAAACTGAACAAAAGTGAGCATGATCAAAAGAACAAAGAACAGAAAGGCACACACAACTGGGCATCTAGGTCAAAGTGGGGGCTCACTGTGTTAAAACAAAACTTATTCTCAAAGTTAATTTTATCTATCAGATTCACACAAGTACTCGTGATTCTTAAAGATATTCGTTTGATCTGTGATAGTAGGGCCCTGCATCTGATGCCCTACACCAAAGGAGAAAGCCTTTATGTAATTATAGTAATGGAAATATTTCTAGACATGTTTTTAACTATTTTATCTTTCAAATATATCTTGATAGATAAGCAGAGTGCTGGAAGTCCATAAAGCCTGTGATTTGGAGAGTGGAATTCAGAATAGAAAATGTACATTTAGCACAATACAAACACCAGGTAGTGAACAAATAGGGAATTTCTAGAGTCTTGCGCACCCTGTACTGTGAATTTTTGTACTGTGAAATTTTTTAGACAGAATCACTTTTCTTTTTACAGAATGCCATTTTCTAACAAAAGCAAGATCTGGACTTCATGACTGTAGATGATGTAGGTCTACGGAGTTGGTACTGCTGCCTTGTCAGGGTATAGGGTGAGACTGAATTGCTAACAGTATTAGTTGAGAAAGTTTCAGACAGAAGCTCCAAGCTAATACTATCCATGACTGAGGCCAAATCAAAAGCCTTGATTTTACTGCCTCAAAGACATGTAACAGCAACCACAGGAACAGCCCAAGACTTCACAAGAAGCATCTCATGTTGTTCTGTCAGTGTTTGAAGAGATACCTTGCTGTCTGAGGTGAGGTGAGGGTAAGACATAGTTGATATGTTGCAGCCTGCCTTGGTTCTCAGAGCCCTCAGTCTCCTCCCTAGCCTCCTTGACCAGCTGAGCCCAGGTTGAAATGCCCATACTCTCTGACTGAGTGATGTCCCCAGCCAAGGGACACCAAGGAATAGGAGTGGCCTCATGGATTGTGTCTATTGTGGCTTATCTTTTCATTGATATGAATTAAGGCAGTTTGCCCTCTGGGCATCCTGCAGATGCTGGCTTTGGAGCACAACAACCTGGGTTCGATTCTCAAAGCTCTACCATCTGGCATAGCCTTGGGATGAGGGTAAATGCTTCATTCTGGCTCTTGTGAAATACAGAGGTGGTAGTAATAGGCGCCTCAGTGCAGGGTCTCTGAGTCAATGTGGTGTCATATACACTTGTGTATGCTACATTGAACCACAGCAATCCTGAGAAAGCTTCACTGTGGTTTGCTTCATGCCCACTTTACATTATATTAAGCTATTGTAATGTTGTTATTAATTATATTTAATTGGAATAAAACATAATTTAATATGATATTTTAACACTTACATATACAATGTACATAATGAATGGTGTAGTCTTTAATAATTCCTAAATTGATATTTCAGATAAAACTATATCTGCGGGTTTTTAAATGAATTCCCCTCATGTGCTTTAAATTTTTCCAGATACTGGTGAAAGGGAAAAATCAAAATTGAGGCCTGTGCTAGCTAAATTACAAGCTTGAAAGAGCCATAGTGGGTCAGGCCAAGGACATATCGGGACAAGGCCTGAACAAAAAAACAAGCTGTTAGACATAACTAGCAGGCCACTCAGAATAGCACCACCCTTAGGAATTCCCCTATGCTCTGATCTGCACATACTATAGTTTATGTTTGAATTAGCTAATCCCACATAGCCACACTAATTCGTTTGTTCCACAAGATCAAGCCCCTAACTTCTGAGCCTCGGGGTCGACACCTCTGTCTCCTGTGTGGGGACATGTGTCTGCCAGGAGCTCCGATATTAAACTGCCTCATGTGTTTGCAACAAGATGGTCTCTCGTGTTTCCTTGGGTGCACGTTCTCCCAGGACTTGAGTGGGAGTCTCCCTACGGGAGTCTTTCACTGGTACATTTTAAGTTAAGAAAATTACCAATTAAGAAATACATGTAGGGGTTCCTTATGCAGTTAGAATTGGTAAATACTTGAGACTTTTTGTTTTTTCTTTTCTTTTCTTTTTTCCTGTGAAGAAACTGATTTTTGAAATGCTAAGCTCCATATCTTCCTGGTCTCTGTTATGGCACCTTGCCTTTGCAATTACACAGCAAGAAGCTGTAGACACTGCACTTGTAGTCACTGGGTTCAGCAGACAAAGTGCTTGTCCTTGAAGTGGGAGGACTGAAGCTCATCCTGTGCCAGTGTAAATGCCAGGAGGGTGTGGGGACCTGAAATTCAAGGGCGCTGGGGCAGGTTGGCTATGCTAGCCTATGCATTGGATTCCTCTTCAAGGGAGAGATCCTCAAGGGAGAGCAGTAGAGAAAATTATTCAACATAATCTCCACACACATGCACACATACCTTTACAAGCACTCACACTTGCCCCCACAAAAAATGCACACTACACACACACACACAAACATACACACACGCATCAAAAAAATGGAATTGGAGATATAATGAAAAGAATGAGAAATCTAGTATTCCAATAAAAATTTTACTCACGAGTTTGCCAGTCTGTATTTCATGTCACTTCACATATGACACAAAATAGTCATGTGCTTTTCCCCCCTAAGCATTAGTCTGCATAGAAACAAGAAGAATAACCTTGGTCCATGGGCTGTCATTTGATAACCATCATTGCACAAGAATAAAGATATGAAAAGAAGGCACCAACATGAGACCCACCATTCTGTGTATGAAAATTATGCTTTGAAAAATCCAGATGTCCCTCAAAAGAGGAATGGATACAGAAATTGTGGTACATCTACACAATAGAGTACTACTCAGCTATTAAAAACAATGAATTTATGAAATTCTTAGGGAAATGGATGAATCTGGAGAATATCATCCTTAGTGAGGTAACTCAGTCACAAGAGAACACACATGGTATGCCTTCTCTGATAAGTGGTCATTAGCCCAGATGATTGGAATACATAAAGTACAATCCACAAACCACAAGAAACTCAAGAAGAAGGAAGACCAAAATGTGGACATTTCATTCCTTCTTAAAAGGGGGAATAAAATAACCACGGAAGGAGTTTCAGAGACTAACTATGGAGCAGAGACTGAAGGAAAGGCACTCCAGCCTGATATAGCTGTCTCTTGAGAGGCTCTGACAGTACCTAACTAATACAGAAGTAGAGGCTCACAGCCATCCATTTAACTGAGTACAGGTTCTCCAATGAAGGAGTTAGAGAAAGTACCAATGGAGTTGAAGGGTTCGCAGCCCCTTGGGATGAACAACATTATGGACTGACCAATGCCCTCAGAGCTC
>JADRCC010397995.1:0-11893 GCA_019843855.1 Hylomyscus alleni
AGAAGAAGAAGAAGAAGAAGAAGAAGAAAGAAGCAGAAGGTGGCCATGGCCACATGGAGAGAGGGGGGAAGGGAGGGAGAAAGAGGAAGCAAGAGTTGAGAGTAAAGGGCAAGAGAGAGAGCAAGAGCTTAAAAAAGAGCTAGATCTAACTTTTTAAGCATCAATTTTTGTCTCAAATAATATTATAGTTTTCTCATATGCATAACAGATGCGACAACTTTGGATGTTGAGTGAGGCCTTTTCTACTGCATTATAATTAATGCTCTGAATGACTTTTCTTCTTATTTTATATCAGATTCACACACCACCGTCCACCGGGATGTGCTTGACTCTATATTGTGCAACATTAAGCCCTTTGCTGAAAGATTGCACTTTCAGTTATGTGAGCATTTAGTGTCCAGTTAATTCATTATTAATAAGAGAATTGTTTCCTATCAAAATGTGTAAGGTGTCATAAATTCAGAAAATAAACAAACAAACAAAATTTGTGACAGAAATACAACGGCTTTTATTAAAAAGAATTAACAGAACTGTCTTGTAAAATTCATTCAATAGGTATAAATTTTAATACAGCATTGACCACAGAATGCCATATATTCCACAAAGCTGAGAACTTTCTTTTTATCCTTCTCTCTTGATCCTTTATTTACCATTTTGGAATTTTCTTTGCATTTCATGAGATGAATATTTTTGTTCTCTTAAGTTCATATTCCTTATTAGGTCTGTGAGGTTAAATGCTTTCCTTGTGGTTTCATTTTATATATAATTCTTTTCTTTAGTCTATCATAATATGTGTCAAGTGAGAATTTGTTTTGTAGAGTGTTCCTGAATAATATGTAATGATTTTGAGAGAAAAGTGGCTTTTACCATTGACCTATTCATGGTACAGTATTTGCACACTTGCTATTACATTCATTATTTGCATGTGCATATACTTTTGATGCAGGTCATATTTTCATGTGAAAAAATTATGCTGAGATCAAACTGCAGCCAGCAGCAGAATCCTGCACTGGCTAAGATATTTTGTTGGCCAATATGTTCAATCCTTTTATTGATCTAGCTAGTATATTTCCAAATCAAATTGAAATCTTCCTTTGATGTTTTGGAGGGTGAATTACCTTCTTTCACATCAAACAAAATGTGGGTTTAAACTTATACCTCAAAGTGGATTTCAGCAACTATATAATCATTTCTTATATACATTGCTTGATAAAAATCAATGTATCAGAAGAATATACTCCTTAAAAATTTAGATTTAAATAGACTTTATTATTTCTCTAAGTTTCTGTACCATGATGAGCAATTCACCATAGTAATACACATTTAGGCTGATAGGTCCCTTTAAAATATTTTACAATGTGAAGTGTTTTTATACATAGTTCACGTTTTATATTTATTGTTCAAAGTACATGAAAGTTTCCTTTGACTAGAAATTATCAGTATTCAGTCTCTGAAAAAAATAAATGCTTATTATTTGCAAATGAAGAAATATTTAAAAACAAAATTATGTACAGTTAAACAAGTGTGGATTACATTTATGCCACTATGGAAAACCTACGAAATATTCCTTTGCAAATTCTTTAGAGCATTTGCCATGTAGATAATGCCATCCTGGACTAGTTCTCCAATGGCTTGCCTTACACATATTTGCAGTGAGTATGGCTCCAATCCAAACTATATTATGATTCTGAATTGGCCTTATAATTCATCTCCCTTTTTCTTTCAATTTCAGTTATGTGGTTTTTCAACGAACGGAGATAAACTGGATTTGAGCACTTCCTCCACGGCACTCATTTAATTTATGTTAGCTAGAAATACCCATCTTTAGTGTCTCCCCTATTTTAGCCGCTTGCTGTCACTCAAGTCCAGTTTGTGCTTCTCATTAACACCCAGGTCTACTTTATTAGATCCTACTTTCCAAAGTGTGTATTATAAGGAGTACATAGTTTGCAGAGATATATTCCAGCAAACCAAGAAATACAAGCACAAGCTTCTTATATGATATACACTAACCTTTATGGGTAAGAGTGTTTGGCAAGATCTCCCTGAGATAAGCTCTGATGGGCCTTCTTTGTCAACACTGTAAGAACTTTCTCATCATTCATCTTATAGAGATGATATGTATATCCAACTAAAATATTCACATTCAGTAACAAGTCAGATCTTTGTAGACTGATTATTTGTAAAATTTATTCTAAGGTTAAATATATACAAAATAGAATTATGCAATATTTCACCTTGTTTTATTGCAATTAAATTCAAAAATTTTCTAAGTATTTAGTGAAAATTTTATGCTCCAAAAATGGACTCAAAGAATTTTTCTTATTTCGAATCTTTTCAAGTGATTTGTCTATGCATTCTGTAGTCATTATCATCCTTTATATAGTTTTATAAATTCTTATTAATTAAAATTATTTTTCTAAGCATTCAGAATATTACATTTAATTTTACTAAATCTATTTCTTGACATATTCAAACAGCTGAAATCTCAAAAATGCTGGTAGCCAAATAGTCCAGAATTGATTTTAGGACTTCGAGATTAGGAATTTTGGATGGATGAGAGTTACCTAATACATTTCTTGTATTCTCTGGGAAAAGAGCACTATTAATTGCTGAGCCAGTTCTCCTTACCCAACTCAGATTGTTTCTTTGAAAATCTTAACCATAATATATTTATATTTATAAGCAAATCAACATTTTTCATATTATTCAAAGTTCCATGTTAGTCCTAAATCCACCTCTCTGCCCTCATCTTTCTCCTCACTCAATTTTAAGTTTAATACTTTTCTCCTTTTTCAAGCACACTTTGTGTGTCTCAAGTATTATTGACTTGGTACCAACCCAGAATATGATTTGCCTACCATAGATCAGATTATTGAAGAAAAATTGACTCTTCTTAAAGAATTATCAAGTTGGAATACTATTCAGCTTTGAGTAGAAATGACCACCAAAGACTCATGTGTTTGAATGCTTGGCCAATAGTCAAAGGTACTATGAGGAGGTGTGGCCTTATTGGAGTAGGAATGGTCTTCCTGGAAGAAGTGTGTTAATAGACCTGGGTGTGGTTTACACATCTCAGATATAAAACTCTGTCCATGGTCTTCATTTCTGCTGCTTGTGGATGAAATATAAGCCTCACACCTCCTTCTCTAAGACTACGTCTGCCTTCATACTGCCATGCTTCCCACCACAATAAAATAGACAAAACTACTGAAACTGTAAGCCAGCCCCAATTAAAGGTTTGCCTGCATAAGAGTTCCCATGGTCATCATCTCCCTTCATAACACTAAAACAAAACTAACGCAGAAACTGTTACCAGGGAGAAGGTTATTGCTGTGATAAGTGAGGTTTCATTTGTTTGTGTGCTTGTGTGCTTGTTTGTTTGTTTGTTTGTGTGGAGATATAATAACTTTTGGATTTGGTTTAGGAAAGCAGTTAAATGCTTGAAGTGCTGATTAATGAACCATTCTAAAAGGAACATGAAAAAAAGTGATATTGAGTGTGACTTGAACTTAGCATTCCTGGATGAACTGGTTTCAGAGGAGACAAGTGTTAATATGTTTACATGTGATATGTTTACATGTGATATGTTTACATGTGACTGTTTTTGTGATGTTTTATTAAGGAATGTTGGCACTTTTTGGTCTTAGACCAAAAGAATCTGCCTTACTCTAAAGTGAATAGTTATAAATTAATCCCTTTTGCTAGAAGAAATCTAAACACAGCCTACTATTGACTCTGTTGTCTGTTCATTAATATTCAATTTTATGAACATTTTTAAGGAAAATTGGGAAGTTAAAGAAGAAAATAAAAAATGTACAGACTGAAGAAAAAAAGAGGTCTAAGAACAGGAATGGGGCTAAATCCTGGGTTCAAATAGATAAACTGATTAACTGAAAGCACTGTGTTAAATGGAATAAAGGAAGTTGAGACCTAAGGGCAAAATTCTACCTAGCTAAGACACCAACTTGTGCAAATGAATTTAAGAAAACCTTAGAGCTGGGTATAACGGTTTGCACCTTTAATTCCTGCTGGTGCATCTCTCAGGTTAGGAACTTCCTGGAATACAGACTGGTGTGGCATTCCCCTACACTGGGGCACTGAGCCTTCCCAGGACCAAAGTCCTCTCCTCACATTGATGTCTGACAAGACCAAGAAAAGTTTTTAAATCCAGGAGCATGTCAGGGATCTCCATGCATGGAGACTCAGAGGAGCCAGTGTGTGAAGCTCTAAAAGACAAGTCTGGATGGCCATGGAGATCAGCCTGCCAAGGAACACTGCCAAAACAGAGTAGGGCAAGCCCAAGAGAAAGATGAGTTTGGGAGTCAACAAAGATGAAATGAATTAGAGACCTGAGAAGCATGTTGCCATGCTGCTGGGAGACTGCCTGTTCTGCAATGAACTGAAGTGATACACAGTATTGGACTTAAGTCATTAAGACTGATGATTCCTGGCCTTTAAGTGCACCAACTATACTGGGAGCAGAAGCTGATGGTTTCTAAAAAAAAATCTAAAATATTTCTTGATTATTCTGAGGTTCAAAGCTTAACAGCAGGGGATTAGTAAAACAGTCCTTTGTTCTTTCTCCACAGGTCCTCTGCACTCAGGGCCCCAAGGCTGGGACTTTATTTAACTCCTTGTTAGCTAGAAAAAGTCACTAATAGGAAAAAAGACACTTTGAAATGAGGGTCTATTCTTGATTTCTAAGAAGTCAAAGGGGGGACCTATGAGACTATTTGCTCACTTATTCTTGTTATTCTCAGTTCTTACACACTTTCTCAGAATACATCCTCACATCTTAATCTATTTCAAAATTACATCACAAATTTAAACATAAATTCAAATCATAAATTGAATAAGTTTACAATAGAGACTTTACAGTTGAAAGAGTCAGATGCAGATATTTGCACCCAACCACAGGTCAGAAGCAGCTGACCCCTGCTGGTGAATTAGGGAAGACTGAGTGAGGCTAAGGAGAAGGACAATCCTGTAGGAAGACCAGCAGTCTCAATTAATCTGGACCTCCAAGATATCTCAAACACTGGACCACCAAACAGACAGCATACACCAGTTGATATGAGGTCCCCAACACACACATGCAGTAGAGGACTGCCGACTCTGTGGTCATTCAGAGATGATGCACCTAACTCTCAAAAGACTGGAGGCCCCAGGGAAATTAGAGTTCAAGTGGGGTGGGGTTGGGGGCATCCATGTGGGGGTGCATAAGAGGTGTCGGATATGGAGGAGTTGAAGGGTGGATCTGGGGTGGGGAAAGGAATATGGAGTGTAAAAAAAATTAATTAATTAAAAAAGATGAGATATCTAGGTAAACATTCATTGTCTCTCACTAGCTCCACAGCTTCATTGAGAATATAAAAATGTAATTCTTATATCTAAGTTAACATGGAAGTTTTGTATAGATAATCCCAGTCAATATTTTATCTTCTGTCTTTGCTCCTACACTAAATTGCTTACTCTCATTTCATGACCTTTAGTTAGTTGTTTTACAACCTAAACAAATGTATTACTAAGTTGTAATGGCTGCTTCCTATATCAGAAGCATTTGAAATGAGAGTTCCAATGGCAGGTTTTATATCAGAAAGACCTATAATTGAAGACTTAATTATAAAGGGCTGAATATTTACCAGTACAATTTTAGGAATTCTTATAGAATCATCATTAAGAATTAAGAAATCATCAAACAGCATGACTACAAAACAGTGCATCTTCACTGATCTGTAGAAAATCTGCCCTACAAGGTAGGCTATTGCCCAGGGATCATTAGATTGATTTTATAAAGAAAAGAAACTCATATCAGTTGGAGAAATCAAATCCTCAGATTTGCCATTCAGGCTTTCCCTGCAAGAGCTGATTCATTGAAGTTCCATGATGAAAGATCTCTGAAAGATCACTTGCTAGACAGTGGCCTCTCCTGATGGTCCCTGATACCATGGAGATGTAGAATTTGGAGTCTATCCAGTTTGTTCTGTTTTTTGGTCCAGTATTTATCACTATCCATTCTTTCCTCTAATTTATAATAATAATGTATACCCTGTGTCATTCTATATTGGAAGTAATTGATCTACTTTTTTATTTTGATATTTACAGGAGACCATAGTTAGGGTGATTGCATAAATCTCAGAGAAGACTTTGATCTTTGCACTTTAAATAAATACAAGGCTGTTTTAGACTATGGGAACTGTTGAAGTTGGACTAGATTCACTTTGAATTATGTATCACTACAAGCCTATGAGGGCCATGAAATTGAATGCAGTAGTTTGGACAAGAATGACCTCCATAGATTATCATGTTTAAATATTTTGCCCATAGTGAGTCACTATTAGGAGGTGTGGCCTTGTTGGTGTAGGTGAGGATATGCTAGAGGAAATCTGCCACTCTAGGTGTAGACTTAATTGTCTAGAAAACTCAGGTCTGGCCAGTGTCTCTCAGTTTCCAATTTTGCTACCATTGGTTAAGAACTAGAACTCTCAGATCCATATTGAATTACTTTTCTGTGTGTCTATTTCTATGTATCCGACCATGGCAATATTAGTTTAAACCTCTGAAATTATAAGCTAGCCTTCAATTAAGTGTTTTCCCTTATGAGCATAACCATGAATATTGTCTCTTCAAAGCAACAAACTGAGACTAATAATATGTCTCAGTCAGGGGGTTGATTTTGTGTCTCCCTCCACACTTCATGCTGGTGTTTTGTCTCATTTGAGCATACCTAGATCATTACACGTTGTTTCATTTTCGCTGAGATCATAAGTATAATGTTCCTGCTATACTGAGAAGTCCTTGTTTCGCTGATATTATTTACAACATCTGATGCTTAGCCTCTTTCTACTGCTCTTCTCCTAACTTCTTTTTTTTTTTACTTTTTGATTATTTTATATATTTAAATCCCAAATGTTGTCCCCCTTCTGGTCCCCCTTCACACAGTTCTTCCCCCAATGCTACAAGACATTTGCCTCTGAGAGAGTGCCCCACCCCCCTGGGATTCTCCCTCCCTGGGGCTTTATGTCTCTACAGGATTAGGTACATTCTCTCCCACTGAGGTCACACAAGGCAGTTCTCTAGTACATACATACCAGGGGCCTTGGATTAGCCCATGTATGTTCTTCAGTTGGTGGCTTAGTCTCTGGGTGCTCCTAGCAGTCCGTGTTAGTTAACCATGTCCGTATTCCTGTGAGGTTGCCATCTGCTTCGGTTCCTTCAGTCCTTCTCCTAAATTTTCCATAAGGGTCCCTGACCTCATACAAGTAGTTCACTGTGTCTACATCTATCTCAGTCAGCTGCTGGTTGAGCCTCTCAGAGGACAGCCATGCTAGGCTCTTGTTTGTAAGCACAACATGGAATCATTAATAGTGGTTCCCAATACCCCAGAACACCTGCAAGTGCACATTTCCATTCATTCTCCTGGCCCTCTGGGCTTCTCTCTTGTTTCCATGCTTACCTGATCACATCTCCCTTCCCTCCTCCCATCAGTCACCCAGGTCCATCCCTTACTCTGTCTTCCATGATTATTTTGTTCCTCCTCCTAAGTGGGATTGAAGCATCCTTACTTGGGCATTATTGCCTATTTAAATTCTCAAGGTCTATGGATTGTATCATGGGTTTTCTGGCAAATATCCACCTGTCAGTCAGAACATACCATGCATGTCTTTATGAGTCTGGATTACTTCACTCAAGATGATATTTTCTAGTTCCATCCACTTGCCTGCAAAATCCATGATGCTCTTGCTTTTAATAGCTGAGTAGTATTTCATCATGTAAACAACCCACAGTTTTTTTTGTTACCATTATTTGGCTGAGGGATATCTGGTTGCTTCCATTGTCTAGCTATTACAAATAGAGATGTTATGAACATAGTGAAGCATGTGTCCTTATGATATTATGGTGCATCTTTTGAGTATATGCCCAGGAGTGTTATAGCTGTGTCTTTAGATATAACTATTAGATACAACTTTAGATATAACTTTAGATATAACTATTTTCTGTGGGACCACCAGATTGATTTTCAGGGTGGTTGTACCACTTTGAAATCCCACCAGCTGTGGAAGAATGTTCCCTTTCTCCACATCCTCAGCAGCATGTGCTGTTGCTTCAGTTTTGCTGGGTCCCTAGGTTCTCATTAGCGTAGAGATCTTTCTCTTGAGCTTGCTTGACCGCGACCACAGTCAAGTCTCTTGCCCTATTGTCATGATCTAAGATGTTAGGGATGCCTCATCTACATGTGGAAGGGCTTGAGGAGTTACTATTATGTGACTGATGGCTACAAAACTGTGGGGGACAGCAGCTATGTGACAGGAGCCTGTTACCTGGGAGCAGGTGAAACTCCTACCATCGCTTAAAGCATCTCCCAGGCTTCGAAGCCTTGAGCTCAACTGAGGAACAAGCTGCCTCTTAAGGTCCACTGCCTCATATAGCTTTAATGAAGCTTTTTCTGTAATGAATCTATTTTGATAGTGAAACGAAGTCATGCTCTCCTGTCAGAGTGGATTTGAGGCCATTAAGAGTCAAAGGCATTTTTTGACAAAAGTTATTATTATATAGATGCAAGATGGCTCAGATGGTAGAACACTCCAAGTGCAAGTGTGGAAAATAGAGTTCATACCTCCCAAAAGAATATTAGTGCCTGTCTAAAGTCCAGTGATCATATGAAGGGTTGGAGATTGAAACAAGAGAATCTCTAGAAACTTTACTGTGTAGAGAACTGGACATATGCAGTAAGAAAATAAAGAAAGCCAGAAGCCAGATATGGGGATTCAAACCATAATTCTCAGTACTAAGCAGAGCAATGAATGTGGGTATTAATGAGTTCAAGATTAGCCTGATATACAGAGCAATGTCCAGTAAAGTCATAGGCTTGGTATTGTTCAAACCACCAAGCAAGCAATTGATTACTAAATGAATGAAATTCAGAAATCAATAAAATACAGAAACTCTTTATAACTTGGGTGAATACTTGGAGTAACTAACTCTGTAGGTTGTCCTATCTTACCTTCATACTTAGTGACCTCAATACAACTGTACCTATAAAGAGACACACATGAACAAACTGATAAGCACAAATATCATAAATATACACAGATGAAAAATGTAACAGGCATAGTGGTATATGACATTTCTTTGCAAATTCAATACCAATATGCACTAGCAAATCCAGGCTGCCATAATTAAAAATCAATACCAATATACACTAGCAAATCTCAGAGAAATGGTAACTGAGGACATGAACAGCATTATTTAACCTTAGAACATTATTTAAATAAGATATTGCATCTGAAAATTGATCAGATGGATAATTACATGTACATATATTTGTATATATAAGTGGAGAGCTCAGGAAACCAACTTGTACCAGCAGATCTGCTATTATGAATGAAAATGACTCCTGATTTGTAAACAGTTTTTATTTGACTTCTCTATAAAAGATGAATAAAGTATGCTTTGAGCAAATGTAATTAAAGAATGGTAATGCTAAATGATCTTGCCTAATTCTGATATATTTACCGAATCTAGTTCCACATATTAACTGTGAAAATACTAAATTACATATTTCATAGAAAGATGAACTATAAAATTTGTTGTACAAATATTCAGGCATGTGTGGTAAAGGCAATATTTCTTTTGTGTATTTTTATGCCATTTACACAGGTATAATTTTAAAAACTACCAGTATATTCTGGCACTGATATTTGCCATTGAGGAGATCAATGGGAATCCCAGCCTTTTACCCAATATATCTCTTGGATATAATTTCTACAATGTCAGATTCACTGAGAAGGACATACTTATGAATGCTTGCATTTGGCTCACAGCTCATAGAGAGAAATATATTTTACCTAATTACAACTGTGAAAAAAGGTATTTTACTGCTGCACTCACAGGAACATCATGGACAACATCTGCCCAAATTGGGACATTATTTCAACTCTTTAAATTTCCACAGGTGAGAAAATGTGTAGTTTAGCAACTGGAAACTGGGAGTTCTATGTTGGCATTATAGGCATCTTTAAAATTAAAAGAGGGATATTCTAATTATTCAAATATCAAAGCAAGTACTCAAACACACGGAGATAAATCCACATTTTTCTTGATTGCAGAAGAACCTATTGTGAAGTAAATTAAACCAAGTAGGTATGAGAAACTAACAGGCTTGCCAGGAATTTCTGTAAAATGATAGGAGTGAAATTTTCTTTGAAAATGGGGGAAAATATCTTTTTCCTGTTCTCATCTTTTGGTTAGGGAGTGAAATTTTGTTTGATATTAATATTGTTCTTCTTCTTCCTCAATGTGTTTCAGCTTTCCTTTGGCCCTTACGATCCTATTTTGAGTGACCGAAATCAGTATTCTTCTCTCTACCAGATGTCACCTGAGTCCTCATCGCTTTCATTTGGCATTGTCTCTTTGGTAGTTCATTTTAGGTGGTCCTGGGTTGGTCTCATCCTCCCAGATGACCACAAAGGAAATAAAATTCTATCAGATTTCAGAAATGAGATGGAGAGAAGAGGAGTCTGCATAGCTTTTGTCAAAATGATCCCTGCCACTTGGACTTCACATTATAACAAATTCTGGAAAAATATGGATGACACAAATGTCATAATTATTTACGGTGACATTGATTCTCTAGAAGGTCTAATGAGGAATATTGGGCAAAGGTTATTGACAGGGAAAGTCTGGGTCATGAACATTGAGCCTCACGTTACTGACTATGCTGATTATTTCTTGTTAGACTCATTCCATGGGAGCCTCATCTTCACACACCATTATACAGAAAGATTTGAATTTACAAATTTTATTCAAACAGTTAATCCCTACAAATACCCAGAAGACATTTATCTTCCTAAGTTGTGGCATTTGTTCTTCAAGTGTTCATTTTCTGATATTGGTTGTCAACTTTTGAACAACTGTCAATTCAACGCTTCTTTGGATGTATTGCCTCGTCACATATTTGATGTGTCCATGAGCGATGAGAGTACAAGCATATACAATGCTGTGTATGCTGTGGCTCACAGTCTCCATGAGATGAGACTTCAGCAAGTACAAATGCAACCATATGAAAATGGGGAAGAAATTGTGTTTTTTCCCTGGCAGGTACTATCCTTTCTACTATATTGTATTGTCAGCACTCTAATATATGAGATTTTCTGTGACAATTACTTTAGTACTGTAAAATTTAGTTTAGGTTGTCCACAATTACAAGAGATTCTGTGTTTCTAAGAAATTCTGTGTTACCTAGAGGTCAGGAGAGATTCACATGTTTGTTGTTGAGATTTGCAGTGATATGTACTTTGATATTGTAAAATCTGGGTTCTATTGTCCACAATCACAGGGATTTTTGTGTTTCTGAGCTTACCTAGAGATCATGAGAGTTTCCCGTGTGTACTGTTGAGAGGTGGGATGCAAGATACCAGGAGGAAATGTGCTTAGTTATCACCAAGTTCGTGTCATTAGTAGCTAGCTGTAAAATATTCTCATTGTAACAGTTGCAAAAAACCCAATGTTTTCTCTGTAAAAGTGATCATTTAACTAAAATACTGCAGGTTTTTTACCTTAATGGTGCCTTTTATTTACAATTTAGACATCAAAACCCTCATTTTTAGGTACTAGTCCTCTGAAGATACTCTGGAAACAAAGGGGTTTGGGTAGGTTTCAGATAATTAACATTTACATGAATTAAAGGTCATTGATTTATTATCTGAGCTTGATTCAAAGGTTTCCGTTAGAGCTGAATGACCTTTCAGATGGAAAATGGCATCCCTCAAACTTGGCTTTTCATTTTAGCACTATAGGAAGCTTAATTAATGTTGACATTTGCAGCAGAAATTAAGAACAATAAGACACATCCCCAAACAGAGGTTCTGTTCTGACAGTTGGACACAGT
>JADRCC010398227.1:0-10280 GCA_019843855.1 Hylomyscus alleni
AACCAGAATTTAAAGATGGCCATGACAAATCCAAGTGCTTCAGTTCTTTGAGCAAGCACATGCTAGTTAGCTCCCATTTTTTCCACTGGTAAAGTGAGATTAATAATGTCACCTGCCTCATGTCACCTTAAAACTAAAAATGCCTGAGAGAACAAGTGACCAGTAAAGGCAAGCTTGGGTCCAGTCTTGGTCAAGAGGAGAAAGGGACATAACTCACAGGCAAAATTGAACAAGAAAAGAAATAGCTCAATCATGATGAGTCAGCATATTCAGGGCTGATGTAACTAGGCAGCTCCGACTGGACAACTTGTTCTAAAAGCTGAAAGTGCAGAGTCAAGGTGTTGGCAGAGTTTACTCCTGTAACATTTTTCTCCATCCCTGATGGAGCCCAGAGGAACAAAGAGTCTGCTTTGAGCTGTCCTTGAAGGATGAGGAGGACCTCACCTACCACACCAAAGGGATGTGGATAAGCCAACGCACAGGGTGCCCAGTGCAGGACACACAGGTGCATGAGGACACACAGGTGCATGAGGACACACAGGTGCATGAGGACACACAGGTGCGTGAGGACACACTGTGTATGTGAGTGCAGGACACACAGGGTGCATGGGTGCAGTACACACAGGGTGCATGAGTGCAGGACACACTGTGTGCATGGGTGCAGGACACACTGTGTGCATGGGTGCAGGACACACAGGGTGCATGGGTGCAGGACACACAGGGTACATGGGTGCAGGACACACAGGGTGTATGAGGACACACTGTGTGTGTGAGTGCAGGACACACAGGGTGCATTAGTACAGGACACATGGGGTGCACGTGTGAAGGATGAGGGGTGTGTGAATTTAGGATGAACCTACTACTTCCCCCTGGAGTAGTCTTCATGAAGCCCGTGCCCACCCTACTTCCTCCTGACCCGCTCCCGTTGGTGCGTTGGGTGGTAACATTTATCACATTGTACTGTGGTTGGCTGTTTCCTTCCACCATTGCTCCATGAGCTCTTTGAGGTTGGAAATTTGACCACTACAGGATTCTGAGCACGGTCATTTATTGGCTACATTACGAAGACAGAAGAGAACAAACAGGGTTCATCCTATACACTTAGAAATCAAATCTGTAAAACACAAGAGTGAATGGGCCGGCAACAAACTGGAGACAATGTAGTAGAACATTACTGCAGCAGTCTAGAGGAAGCCTAGAAGGGACCTAAGCAGAGATAGGGCTAGTGAGGCAATGAACAGGATCTCCAGGGAGGAGCTGCACACAGAGAACACTAGGTGTTTGGTGCAATTTGTGTGTTTAGAAAACTTTAAACCTAGTAACTCATGAGTCTCTAATATTTTTTGGTTAAACAAGAACCTCTTAACAATAGGGACTCATCTGAGCTTATATGAAATGTACCCACATGCATCAAACATAAGGTAGGCAGAACAGCGATCCCCAACCCCTTCCTCCAAAGAGCCATGTTATAATCCTGGAACCCGTGAACGTGTTAAATTACATGACAGAGGGGACTCTGGCTGTGGGCAGGATCACTGCTAACCAGTTAGTTTGACATAAGGATTTTGCTCCGATTGCACGGGTGGGTCTAGCATGGGTCTAGCATGGGTCCAGCGTGGGTAGAGGAGGTAACCATAGAGACAGCAGTGTGAGAAGAATTTGGTACTTCACATGAAAGTGGAGAAAAGGGTCATGAATCTAGAAACATGGGATTCTTCTAGAACAGCCTTACTGTGATTTTGATTTTAATCTAATGAGACATCTTGTCCTCCAGAACCGTCGAATGTATTTGGACTTTGTCAGGCCCCTCTTCAGGACGGTTTGTTACAGAAACCTCATACTCTGTGCTTTGTGGGAGCCTTTGCTTCAGTATGCTGCTGGTTGGCTTGATAGTGAACTGTGTAACAGATGAGCCGTCAGATGGGTGCAGAGGCATTAACCATTCATATGAAAGGCCCTTCATTTGTCAACCATGACAATCACTGGGCTGAGAAACCATCTATTTTGAGCAGAAACTAGGGCATAGTCTTTCTGAGCCCTGTTGTGCTACATTTCTAATCCTTGCACTGCCTTCAACATCCAAGATGTGCTAACAGAGATTATCAGCCAGCCACAGGGACGAGCCAGCCTCGGGGGGAGTTCTTCTCTTCATACAAAGATACTAAGTCAATTCTGCTGTCAGGCTATCCAAAGGTATAGCAAACAGCTCAGTAGAAAAGAGAAGCCCAGTGCCCATGATGATGCCAAGCAAGCTCTAGGTCTGTGTCCTTACTTAACGCTCAATTAGCCTAGGAACTCTTCCTTGGCTCCCTTACACACTGAAAATTCCAACTCAGATAAAAGAAAAATGAAGCTAAGATTTAAACTAGGTTCTCTGGGAGTTCGCTCTGCCTCATGCAGAGAGAGCATCTCACAAGGGCTGTCTGAGATGGTTACCCTTCCAGGATCTTTAGGAGCATCCCTATCGGATGATGACCAACCCTCATTTTCTGCCGACAGTGTGCAGTTGTGTCCACGGTGTGTGCAACAGCGGAATCAACGGTGATGGATCTTGTGAGTGCTTGTCTGCATACAGGGGGCCCAGGTGTGACAAGCGTAAGTGACTGTGTTTCTTCACCCACTACACCAGACCAAAGAGATGCTGCAATGTGTTTCTCTTTTCTGTTTGTTACTGGGGCTCCATTGGTGGTGATGGACTGTCAAATCTTTTGTAAGAGGGAGCTGGAAACTAAGTAAACGTTGTAAGAAGAGCTAAAGAGAAGGGGGAGGGGTGCTGAGCAGGAGGCAACCTGAAGGGCAGGGAATGGAGGGAAGTATTCAGGCTGAGAGGCCAAGAGGGGCCACGGCAGTAAGTCAGTCCATAAAGGAGACAAAGTATCGTCTCGGTTATAAAAACTCATTAACAAATGCAGACGCAGAAACTAATGCAGACACAGAAACTCGGAGTCTCCAAAGCCTTGCAACTTACCCAAGGGCACAGGAATGGCAAGTAGAAGTGGGAGCCAAAGCATTGGGATCCATGGGAAATTATTTACAGTCTATGACACTAGGGCTGGTTAGAAGATGAAGAGCAGGGGTGAGTGAAATGAGGGGAGCTGACTGGAAAGATGAGGATGATGCACTCCGGGTGCACAGCTGGGGCAGACATCCCACTGAGCCCTGTGGACAGCCGCAACTGCAAAAGCAACAGCCACAGAGGCACCCCACTGAGGGCTCTGCCCTGCAGCCCAGAGCCGCTCCTGCCTGCTACATTGTACTGCCAGCGCCCTCTACCGGCAAACCTTAATTCTTTCTAGAAAAGAGAAACACCCTGTCAACGCCCTGTTTATAGGCCTATCCCAGGCCTAGCTCAGCCAATGAATGGTAAAGTAGTTTCCACAGAGTGAATTAGAAGCTGAGATGTTTTTTAAAAACAAACAAAATGGTCATATTTAGTCCATGACACTAGGATCACTCAACCCGTCCTCTGATGGGATAAAAAAAAATTAGAACAGTTTGGAATTCCACACAGGACAGGCTCATTGTGTTGGAAGCCCAAGGTGTGTATGTACTGTGGATATGGCGAGTACATAGACCAGTAGGCCTCTGTCTTCTTGGCAAAGAACACAGCCCTGCAAACCCCCAGTTCACACTGACCCAGGTAGGGGGTGTTGTCCTCCCCGTGGCCTCAGCTAGCCTCCATCTACCGCACACCACCTATCACCGCCCAGTAGACCTATGAGCAGACCTTCTCAGTAAGACAGGGATCCAGTCCAGAAAGCTTCTCACAGAAGGACTGTCCAATTTGCTTCCAAGTGAAACGTAATTTTTGTTGAACAAAAAGATAAACAAAAAAATTGCAATTCTCATTGCAGGTGTGCACTTTTGTTAATGTCTGGGCTATTTTTACAAAATAGACCTATAGACCTAGGAGCAGCTAATGTCCAGAATCAGATGCAAAAAGCAGAAATAACTACAGGGCAAAAACCCACAAGTAACTGCACTAACACACACAAAGCCAGGCGGAAGTCAAGTGGCAGCTCTGGAGGGTGCTTTGGTTTGGTTTTGATTTCTTGCCCATCCTATTCCTCTATTTGCAAATGAATTAAGACTATTTATGGGCAAATGGGGATGACAGTAAAGGTGTGGATTTCTACCAGCTAAGGAGGAGGCACCTACCAACTGTAACACAGACTTACAAGGCAGTGCTGTGGCCCTCCCATCTAGGAATTAACCTGAAAAGGGGGAGGGCTGAGAAGGGTTAAATAAGAACTTATAGACAAATAAATCCATGCATTTGTAGGGGGGAAAAAACAAGCTGGAAATAACCTGAATGTTGAACTTAAATAAAATAAATTTTGGTAAATCTTAAACTAGTTAAATTAATGCCAACTTCTATATGAAATAAACAAACAAACAAACAAACAAACAAAAAACCCAATGGCTTTAACATTATGGTTCTCGAGCCATAAAGCAAGACACCACATCAAAGCCATGAGCTACTTTTGGACTCTTTAAGTTGTTGAGAGAAAGGTGGAGACTGGAAAGATCCACCCGTCCAATGCCATAAGACCTGCCAGCCTGGGTCAGTTCATAATTTCATATGAGATCATGCTACATTTTTTTCCATGGCACACTATCTTTGCATAGCTGCCCTTTAGTGGTTGTTGTAGTTAAAAGTGAGTTCCAGGGCTAGGGAGAGGATTCAGTATCTCAGAGTACTTGCTGTGTCAGCACAGGAACCTGAGTTCAAATACCCAGAACCTGGTTTGGTTTGTGCACATAGAACCTCAACACTGTAGGACCCAAAGATAGGAGGATAGCTGGGGCTTACTGGCTACAAGCCTAGCTCCCGGTTCAGTGAAAGACCCTATTTCAAAGGAATAAGACTTCATAGCAAGTTTAAAGCCAGCCTGCGATGGTTCCACAAGATCATTTCTCAAAACAACAACAACAACAAACACCCAATCACAATTAGCTTTTACTTTATGTGTGCCATATTTTAATAGTTATTCCCATAAGCCGTAAAACTTTTTAGTAGAAGACTTTCATAACCGGTCATCCTACTAACGGGAATGCTTCAATAAACTTCCTGTGCAGCCATCCCCGAGTGTGCCGCCTTGTTCTGCCCAGAAAACTCCAGATGCTCACCTTCCAGCAAAGACGAAACCAAACTCCAATGCAAATGCCTTCCCAGTTATGAAGGGGACGGCCAGAACTGCAAGCGTGAGTGGAATCCCACCCTGTTTGTGTTTCTGTGTGAGATACAAAATCCTGGGGTGGAAAGTTTAGTCTTGGAAGCATGGCAGATCCCCTTCACATGAATCAAGCATATGTTGAGCTTATATCAGCACGCTATGCAGAATTATAATTTTTGCCATTCATTTGTCAGTTTGGTAGAGCAGGGTGAAAGCGTGTGTTGCCATCTGAACACTACGCAGCTAACTGCCTTTGTGCCCATGATGCATGTGAGCCACAATTCACTGGCAATATATTTCTCTCCCTTTCTCCTTCTCTCTCCCTCTCTCTCTCGCTCGCTCGCTCTCTTTCTCTCTCTCTCTCTCTCTCTCTCTCTCTCTCTCTCTCTCTCTCTCTCCCATCTCCGAGAACGCTGACCACCTCTCTCCCCCCCCCATTGTCTCTCAAGCTATCAACCCATGTTTAAAAAATGTCTGCCACCCTCATGCAAGTTGCTCCTACCTGGGACCAAATCAGCACAGTTGTGTTTGCCAAGAAGGCTACCAAGGGGATGGTCAAGTGTGTCTGCCAGTGGACCCCTGCCAAACCAACTATGGAAACTGCCCTACAAAGTCTACAGTGTGCAAATACGATGGGCCTGGACAGGTGAGATAAGAACACATGGAGCTGGTGTGTCCAGAAATAGGGAAAAGCGCTCAAATAACCCAGACCACTGGGCACGTGTGGCTTTCAGGTCTTCCTGTTCCAGACTCACATGCTCAGTTTGGTCTTCTTCTCTAGGCAGTCCTCATTGGGCTCAGGGCTTGATCACAGGGCTTCCCTACCCTATGTACCCTCTAAACTCATACTCTCCCTGCCCCCCAAGTCAAACTTAACTGCCCCGTGTTCTCTCCTAACCCTACCCCATGTGGTGACTCACAAAATGTAGACAGAATTCAAAATTAAACTAGATTAGTTCAACCAAACTCATATGAATGCAGCCCACCTTCATATCTCCATTCTCAGTAATGTCTTTTTAGATTAAGGGGACTCTAGAAGCCCAAAGGATGGGGACTGACCAAAAGTCAGCAGCAATAAGCTGTAGGGACTGAGAATATCCTGGACAAGACACTGAAATATGTTATAACCTTGACTGACAAAAAGTTACTCTGGCCTATAGAACTTTATTGAGGAAACGAGTGGAGAGAGTCCTGCCTCCTGTCAGACTTTTGTCTATCAGGCATTTAATGGATACTCACAGTGGCCATGACTACACACCATGTCCATATAAGGCATTGTTGCCCAGGATGAAGAAAAAGCTCAATGAGTAGCCTAAGCCCTCAGGGTTCCCCTGGTTGGACTGTTCTCAAATTCTGCAGAAAATCTGCTGTATCTCCCCTCTGAGGAGTAAATGTATCATACAACATTCTCCATATCAATTTTGCATAAATATTCAAGGGACTAAAAACTCTTTCTCAGTCTGTAGGCCTCTGCGGGAAGATCCATGTCAGGCCATGAATGTCAGAATTTAGAAATAAGACAAGACTTTGCATCTTTAAAAGTGGCCCCCAAGGCAGACTTTGAGGTGTGGGGAGCCTCTGCTTTTCACAGAGAAGCAGGGCATTGCATCGCCTCCCAGTAGGACTTTTAAATCTTGTTGGGTTTTGCATATTTTCTGTTGCATCATTCTTTGCTGACTTAGGTACACCACGGGATTCTAGTATCAATAGTCTCTTCTTCTAACAATACGAAGTTTCTCTAGACATTGTCCAGGACTCCTCTGCTCAAAACCATATTCTAGAGTAGTGCCTCCCATCTAGATGCCAACCTCTATTGACCTATAAGTCATCTAAAGGGAATTCTGTGTAGGGTTAAGATTCAGGAAGAAAAACAACAACAAACATCCAAATTTTACATACAAGGGATATGAGCTTTCTAATAGTGAAGGTATACAATCACTATTTCAATCTCTAGAAACTTTGACAAGTGCTTTGTGTAAGCCCACATTTGGTCTTGCTAATGTTAGCTTTTGTGGAGAATATACATACAGATTAAAGAATAGTAGCTAATGAGACTAATTTGGGTCCAATTTCTCTCTCCATCTCTAAAAGTCTCACTGTGAGTGTAAAGAACATTACCGAAATTTTGTACCTGGAGTGGGATGCAGTATGACGGACATCTGTGAATCAAAAAACCCATGTCATAAGAATGCAAACTGCAGCACAGTCTCACCTGGCCAAACCCAGTAAGTCTTCTCTCAGTCTCACTAGAGGTTTCCCAGATGATGAAAGTGGGAACCAGTCAACATGGTAAGTCCCTCAAAGGAGAGAAAGCATTTCCCAATCAGCCCTGTGTCTATTCCATCCCAGGTAGTAGCAGCAAGCAATATAGTAATTGCTTCATAGATCTGTTTAATCAATGAGTAAGTCAATAGGTATTTCCTTCCTGATGACTAGGAGAATACTCTGAGTATTGGCTTAGCCTGATGCTAGAGCTTAAGCAAGCAGAACCAAAAGGGAACATTCATGGAACAGTGCTTGTGAATAACACAGAATAAGACTTGGAAATGTAAATAAGCATGAGATGTATCTACTGGACACCAAGTTTCAGAGGAAATTTACAATGAGGGAAAACATTTGTACGTAAATTCCCAAGGCAGGGGTAACTCTCACTGTGGGAAGGGAATGAGTAGAATTTAAAAACCAGAGGTTACACTGGACATGGTCACCTACACCTTTAATCCCAGCACTTGGTAGTCAGAGGCAGGCAGATTTCTGTGAGTTTAAGTGAAGCCTTGTCTATTTAGAATGTTCCAAGTCAGTCAGGGTGACTTAATGAGACCCCATCTCAAAGAAAGAAGGAGAGAGAGGGGAAAAAGGAGAGGGGGAGGAGGAAGAGGAGGAAGAGGGATGGAAGGTTGGTTGGTTGTGATTGGTTATGGTTATGGTTGGCTGTAGTTGGTTGTGGTAGGTTGTGGTTGATTGTGGTTGATTGTGGTTGGTTGGTTGGTTGGTTGGTTGGTTGGTTGTGGTAGGTTGGTTGGTGGTGGTAGGTTGGTTGGTCAGTTAAATCACGGCTCTGATGCCTACCCAGAGCATACCTTTGAAAAGGGGGCACTACTGGTCTATGCACACAGTAAAATCATGTCTGTTCAACATAATTGCAGTGACAATGACATGAGGAAATGTTTCGGTGCAAACTCAGAGTAGGTGTATTATGTTTTCATCAAGGATAGAACAGACGCTAGAAACCACATCCTTCAACTCTCAGACCACCTCTGTACCACTTAGTTCTCAAGGTCATCAGTTTTTGTGAGGGACTCCTGTCTCCTTGTGAGCTCAAAATCATGATTACATTGAATCATTAAACAGTTTTTTGATTCCTGAGGTCAGTCACTTCAGAAGCCTATGAATGATGATACAGAATATTCTCAGGCTTTTTCCTTCATAACTGGGTCTTCAGTGTGGAGATCTTTTCCCCAGATGAATCTGAGGATCCTCACACTTCCTCTAGATAAATATTCTACACGTGGATTTCCACGTGGAATGCCAGCCTTGGGTTTTAGGATCCCTGTGCTTCATCATAACTCCACCACTTAGCTTCCATAGATTAATGATTCTTTTTTTGGAGGGGTGGGGGTGGTTTCGAGACAGGGTTTCTCAGTGTAGCCCTGGCTGTCCTGGAACTCACTCTGTAGACCAGGCTGGTCTCAAACTCAGAAATCCGCCTGCCTCTGCCTCCCAAGTGCTGGAATTAAAGGCATGTGCCACCACTGCCTAGCGGATTAATGATTCTTAAGCCATAAAATGGGGAGGACTGTACCTCTATCAAGGTTGTCATAAGGACAAAATGAAATTACCTTCATCTTCCCTTGGGCATAACCTTACACAGAAAGAACACATGCCAACTAACCACAACCATGAACTGAGGTATACATGCCCACAAGACACATGTGAATATATGTACACCACTTCCTTGAAGTCCAAGGAAGTAGAGAGATAAAACAACAGCATGCTCATTTTACCACCCCACTAGGAAGTCTGAGTGTCCCTCCTTATATAATCTCTCTCCTTCATGTTCAGAAAGATATAAAGATGAAAGCAGAATAACATAAAAATGAATTCTTCTTCCAAACTTGTATCTAAGGTGTTCCATAGAACTAACAACAAGTTTTAGGACTGTGTGTTCCATGTAGAGATCTTCCCTTTCTCCTCCTCCTCTACAGGAAAACAAATTGTCTCAGTTAGGGTTTTACAGCTGAGAACAGACACCATGACCAAAGCAACTCTTATAAGGATAATATTTAATAACATTTAACTGGGACTGGCTCACAGGTTCAGAGGTTCAGTCCATTATCATCAAGGCAGGAGCATGTCAACTTCCAGGTAGACATGTTATAGGGGGAGCTGGGACATCTTGTTCCAAAGGCAAACAGAAGAAGACTGGCTTTCAGGCAGCTAGGGCAAGGGTCTTAAAGTTCATCCCCACAGTGACAGACTTCTTCCAACAAGACCACACCTCTAAATAGTGCTACTCCCTGGGACAAGCATATTCAAACCACCACACAAATAATCTTCACTTAAAAGAGGCCAAGATAGAAAGTCTGGCTTGGTGAGATTAGTAAAAGGTGAAGCTATTGGCTTTTGGGCAATGTATAATAATTGATCTAAATTAAAGGATTCATTAAGCTTACATCTCAAAAGGCAAATTTCTTCAGAATCTCAAACTAATACTGTTAGTCACAGAGGATCATCCAAATGGGAAGAAGGGGCTCAAACATGGGTTCAAGCCCTCACCACTAAGGTGACCTGGCAGAAGCCTGAACTCTAAACACAATCTCCTCACCTGACAAGAGATTATAAGATCACCTATATCTCCCCATGAAGAGCCAGCTACGTGGTTTTACTCCCATTTTTACTCTCAACTTTATTTTTATTATTACTAAAAAAAAAAAAAAAAAAAAAAAAAGCAAATTGTGTCATTCTCGTGATGGGTATCACTTCCCGTTTTATTGCTCAGGAGGGGTAGGAAGTAAGGAACAATAGAGGAGAGAAACTTTTCTCTTATATCATTGATCTTGGCTAAAAAGAAGCTGATCCAGACTGAGCTGGACTGAAAAAGCA
>JADRCC010398246.1:0-17028 GCA_019843855.1 Hylomyscus alleni
CTTGTGTTTTACCCATTCCACCTGCCATCCTCCTTTTCACTTTGCCTCCCAGTATATTTGCATTTACTATAAGGTTCATGTATGTAAATACTATTTCTTCCTGCCGCAACACAGCTTTGGCATTCTGATCAACCTAAGAGGGTACAATACTAGAGCCCCCAGTTTTTAAGAGAGGGTAGTTAGTAACAATTTCCCTCACAGTCTCCTAAATACTCATTGATACTGTCCTTCCAGTCTTTGCAACAGAAACCAGAAAAGTATAGCTGTTGTGTTTTGTAAAATTATAAGGAGAGAAGGAATATGTTTGGTGGATGTATGGTAATGTGTGGGGAAAGAGAGTGCCTCCACAAGCCCATGCTGAGGCATCCCTTCTCCCTGAGGGACCAGCCGCATGACAGTATAGTATAGAATAGAGTTTATTCATGGAATAGGGTGGGGAGCTGAGAGGGTAGTAGAGACAGGGAACATCAGAGCAAGATAGTAGAGGCTGGCTATGAGCATATGGAGAAAGGGGGAAAGGAAATGGGGAGAGAGGGGATGGGGCAAGAGGACAGAGTGAGAACAAGAAGGCAAGAGAGAGAGGAGGGGGCAAGTAGTCCCTTTAATAGTAAGTCAGGAACACCTGGCCAAGTAACTGTGGGGTGCAGCTTAGACAAATGCTAACATTCGCCCATTTTTGTTTAATTAAAAAAAGGAAAAAAATAAAAAGAGGGAATAGTGGAGCAGGAATAGGTTCACTGTGATGTTTAGCTACTTCCTGCTGACTTTGGGGTGATGTGTCTCTAGGAAACCTAGGAAAATGGGTATGGGGATGTTGGTCCACTCTTAGGAGAATTGACTGTTTCCTTGCTGTCTGGGGTCTGCGGAACCATCTGTGGATAGATCAGAAGGAATAAGTCCAGTAGAAGCACCTGTGTCTGTGAGAGAAGATTGGAATACCTGTATTTTGCTTCTCTGGAGCTGTCCCGGATTGTAGTAAGTGCCAAAACTTGACAAGATGCTGAAACACACACACACACACACACACACACACACACACACTATAGGTAGTCAATAAAGTTAAGTATGTTTGAGAGAAAAAATTTTTTCTTAGGTGTACATTTGAAACCCTTAGGTCTTGGTGGTTGGAGCTAAGTCCCAAACCCAGAAAGAGGAGAAGAATTCCACCCTCTGGAACAGGTAGTAAGTGGGAACTTTAGGCTATTGATTAGCAGGTGTTCTTATCTGGATGGAGTCTATTTGGTCCATGAGAGATAAATCTGAGGGGGTTTCCTGTACCTTATAAGTTTTCAAAAGACATAAATAACAACATGAGTTAACAACATGAACATTTTTTAAGATGAGCTTATAGAGGATAAAATCTTTTCATGGAGCAGAAGGAACAAGAATGGCCTTTTCCTTCTGTCTAGGAGACTGAATATACATAATGAGAAACACTTTTAACTTTAGTAAAAGGCAATCAAAGAAAACTTAAAATTTGAATTTGTGATTATACAGTTGGATTATATACTGGAATATTAGAGTTAGGCAAATTTATAAGAACTCTATTGGTTAGTGTTAGGACAATGGCATAGTAAGAAGAAGAAATATGAAACATTCAATTAATGTAAACACTTTTAGGTAAGGAAGTAACAGGTTACATTTGTATAAGCTTATATCTGAACTTGTGCATTGTTTATCATGAAACCTGTAAGAAATCTGGCAGTCTTAGCTAGTTAACAAATTTATTAATGAGTAAATATAGTGGCAGATTACCTTAGGGTAAGGAGCTAGGTCTGTTTTTTAGCTGTCAAGTTACAGTTATATCAGCTGTTAATGTAGTCAGAAATATGGAGAAGAATAAATTACAATCTAGGAGTCATGTATTAACTGAAAATGACAGAGTTCATCTACAGTCAAAACAATCCCAGCTCCATGATAACTTGGGCAGAATCAGTTTGGCTTTCAATGACAGAAGATGGAGAGCTTTTTTCCTGTGGGGGAAAAAAAATGTGAAATGAGAAATAACTCACCTTGATTCAGACAATACAAGTCATTTGACTCTTAGGAATCCAGTCTTGCCCATAATGTTTCTCAGTGGTTATCATGCCACAATCCAGGCAGTCTCTTGAAGCAGTGTCTATATCTTCTGAGACTTTGGGGGGTAAGCTGTTAGGCTTTGGTAGATTCTATCATAAACTTAAATATTAATACATATTAGCAGACTTCTGACAAGCTTGAAAGTGGTATCTATTGGTCATATCTGAGTTAGACAGCTTGTGTTTGTTAAATTACTTGTTTGAGAATGTACATAGTAAATAGAGCACACTATATCTTTGTGGCAGTAGCAAAAATCATTTACCATGGCAGAATTGGAATGAAAATCTTAATTGTTATGTAACTTTGACAGGTTGCATAAGCAGAGAAAAAGACATTTTGCATTAACAGAGAAAAACTTGGCAGAGAAACTGGTTTGGACCAGAAAGGAGAGGATTAGAGATCTGACAATGGTGGCATGAGACAGTGGTGACAGAAAGTATGTCTGGATGGGTTGAGGCCTGTGACACGAACTGAGCAGGCAGGCATGCCGGTCATGAGAACAGGCCAGGGGTGTGGGCATGTAAAGAACTCGGGAGCAGAGCCCCAGACACAGAGAGAGAAAGACAATGGCAGATAGGCATAAAGGAAAGCAGCATCTCAGCAGACAGAGTCCCTGGCAGGATGCAAGGGGCAGGACCAGACCTGCTTTTCATGTGGCAAACCAGGAGCAGAGCAAATGAGCAGAGGGAATGAGAGAGCAGGGGAGCCCACACTATGGATCGATAGTGGGAGAGTTATTTTAAAGTGCCAGTTTAGTGGTCGTGTAGAGATATTGCTTGTTGGGTACTATGAATTAGGCCAGGATGTCCCAGCGAATAGGGACAAGGTGGTGAAGACCAACCCATTGGGTGAGAGTAGAGCTATTAGTTACTCCTACCAGCCTTCTGAGGATACAATCAATAACCAGAGAGAATGACAGCCGGGCGAGGTCACCAGGTCATCATGTGGTGATCTTGGGGCTAAGCTCCAGGCCAGTGCCCTGAGCAACAGTGGGAGAACAGTTCACCTAGGCTTGGGTTCTCAACAGTGAGAAAGGAACTGCCTCAGAGGAGAAAGGAAAATCTCACCCAAGGGGAAATGTCCTAGAACAAGAGTCAGTAAAAAGACTGGATGTCTCGATACTCAAGGACAGTACAGGGGTGGCTCTGAGTTCAAGAATTCTCCCCTGGGACCATAGGGACATTTACACTGACCAGTGGGAGAAGGAGAGCTTACCAGTTCTCCAAAGTTTGGTCTAGCAAGCAATGGCTCTCTGTGGGGTAGCGGGGGTGATATGAACCTGTGGAGTTTCTAAATATGAGTTACAGCACCAAATGTTGTGTTTTATAAAATGATAAGGAGAGAAGAAATATGTTTGCTGGATGTGTGGTAAGGTGTTGGGGGAGAGGGTGCCTCTGTGATCCCATGATGAGGCACCCCTCACCCAGAGGGACCAGCCATAAAACAGTATAGTATACAATACTATTCTATAGTATAGAATAGAATATAGTATAGTATAGAATAGTGTTTATTCAGGGCATGGGGAGGGGAACTGAGAGGATAGTAGAGACAGAGAAAGGCAGAGTGAGGGAGTAGAGGAGTAGAGGCTGGCCATTAGCAAGTGGAGAGAGAGGGGAGAGGGAATGGGGAGAGAAGGGGAAGGAGCAAAAAGACAGAGCAAGAGCAAGAAGGCAAGAGAGCAGGAGAGGAGGGGGCAAGCAGCTCCTTTTATAGTGAGTCAGGCACACCTGGCTCTGGCCAGGAGTGGAGCTTAGACAAGATACTAACAATAGCCATGTCCAGTAGTTATGCAAGTCTGAAAAGGCACCAGAGTGGACTTACTATGCTTTATTCTATGTTCCTTAGAAGTAAAAGAAGGCACAGCCCTTTCTGATATAAGGCATGTTTATTCTCTCATATGATTTCCCCAAGCACGGTGCAGATGAGGTTGAGGCAGTAGCACTCCCTTCACAGGAATGAGACAACCAAGGCAGAGAGGAAAAGTGACTTACTTACACAAGGTCACACAGCCGATAGGCAACTCACATGAGCCCTGTCTCCTCTACTTTCCGTGCATCTCACTGTAGGGTCTTTGGAGTGAGCCATTATCTGATATCATAACGTGGTAGATGAACCTCATGCCATCTGCTTTCAGAAACTGAGTCGTGTTAGTGTTGGTATTCTGTCAAGACTCCAACCTCACAATTCCTGGCAGCAGCCAGGTATGTTCCTTCCCACAGTTACCTGACAACAGCCAGCTAGGCTTGACCCACTATAAAAGGTGTGCTTGGCCCTTCCTCTCTCTCTTACCCTCTTACTCCTGCCTCTCTCTTGCCTCTTGCCCCCTTGCTCCAGATTACCTTCCCCACTATGTCAACATGGTCATGGCCTGCCTCCACTCTCCTTCTCATTACCTCTGCTACCCTCTTAACTCCCCTCCCCATGCTGTAAATAAACTCTATTCTATATTATACCAGTGTGTGTCTGGTCCCTCAGGAGGAAGGGATGCCTCAGCATGGGCACATCGGGGTAACCCCTTCCCCCACACCCCACCAGAACATATTCTTATAGCTCTTTCTCTTTTTATGATCACAATATTAGTGCCATGTCTCGGATCCAGAAACTGCAGGTTTGCATCTCATCTCAGTCACAACCATGCTTGATACCCAGATCTGGTAAGCTCCCATCCCCACTTGTCAGAGTGACCATCTGCATGGTCCCAGAGATTTCTTGAACTCAGAGCTACCCCCTCATTTTAATATCCTTTCCCTTGGGTTAGATTTCTCTTTCCTCTTTCTCATGGCTAAGAATTCCAGACCAGGTCTGGAAGCCCCACATGTGTCTTGCCCTTGGATCAGTCTGCTATAGCTTCGACTTTCCCCTTTCCCCTCGCTCATTTGTGGCCTGCTGCTCCAGCTGGTTTGCCAATAAATCAAGTTTGACTTTGTCCCTGCCACCGACCCTGCTTGCTGTCCTCCCCGCCTCCTTGCTCTCTGCTTGGAGTCCATTTCACCCAGACTGGCAGTCCACACTTGGCTAATGCTCCACTAGTCCCAGCCTCCTCACACTACTTTGGGCCCTTACTTTCCCTAGTCCACCACGGACTGTGGCTTCCCCCACTGCTGGCAGGAAGCCACAGCAGGCCTAGGGCCGGCTACTTTCACCCACGTGCACAACCCAGCCCCCAGGCTCTGCCATGTGGGTTACACAGTCAGTTGGACCAAAACTAATCATTCCGTTCCACATTTTCCGCTACTGGACTGAAGAAGCCTGCAAACACACCAGCAGATTGTTTGGTAAGGAATTTTCAGCTAGTGGAAAGGACCCTACACTCCCAGATAGGGTCTGGCCAGCCTCTTCTGGGTTAAGGTCTTGGCTTTCAATGCCTGGGTCATACACTGGCCTCCTGGCTGACCTACAAGTTAAGACTTAGACCATTGGGTGACTTTTTGAAGGCAATTCATAAACTTTTGGCTCTAGCAGCTGGCCAAAAATTCCTGGTACTAGGTTGAATTGCTTTCTGGCAATTTCCAGGAAATTGCTCACTGCTGAAATCACTAGTTATTCACGTGACAACCTAAATTTCTAGTTTGACTGTATACTGACCCTTCACTGAGCTCTTTACTTGGAAGGCCAGTGACACTCCCATCCCCTGTCAGCCAATGGATGCTAAACTGTCCTCAAACATATTTTAAGGAATCTTCATACATACTGCCAGCAATCTGGTAAATGCAGAAAGGCCTAAGCACTTACCTATCCATATTCCTTACATGATCAGTTTATGTCACAGGCTTAAATCTGCCTGGACAAACACATTTCCTGTCACCACAATTTTATGCCACTGCTGCCAGCTCTCTTATACTGGTTCTAGCCATATGCCTCTTTGCTAAAGTTACCTAAGGTTTTCATTTCTATCCTGTCTCAATATGATTTTTACTACTGTCATTAAATTCTATTCAGTGATAACCAATCTATATAGCACTCAATCCTGTCAGAAATGTGTTAACTATTAAGTTTATGACAGACAAAATTCTGATAAGCCTCTAACAGTTTCTCCCACGAGGTCTCAGAAGATGTGAACACTGCTATAGTATGCCACCTAGATTGTGATATGATAATCACTGAAATACACAGTGGACAAAACTGGATATGCTTGAGTCAAATTACTTGGCTAAAATAAAGGTAAGCCATTTCTCATGTCACATATATTCATTTCACAGAGAAAAAGCACTGCATCTTCTCTGCTTGAAAGCCAGACTGACCGCCCATTGAGACCATAGAGACCACAGCGAACTGTTGCCTAGTGGACTCTGTCATCTTTTAAATAATATATAACTGGTATATAACTGCTAGATTTTTGTTTATTTCTCAGAATTCTGACTATATTGACAGCTAAGACAGCAGCTAGAAAAAACTTTCACAGATACAATCTGTTATCTCCTTATCTAAACTCTGTTTCCATTAATTAAATATTTCCTCTTCTTGCTATGCCACTGTCCTAATATTATCTGAGTTCCTATAAATTTGCCTAATTCTAGTGAAATATTCCACTATACAATCCAATATTGTAATCTTATTCCTTCTGCTCCACAAAAGACTCATCTTAAAGACTGTTCATGTTGCTAACTCATGTTATCTCTTTTATAAACTTATCAGCTACAGGAAACCCACTCAGCTACCTCACATGGACCAAATAGACTCCATCCAGATGAGTATATCTGCCCAAAGTTCCCACTTACTGACTATTCCAAAGGGTGGGATTCCTCTGGATTTCAAATGTACATTTTAAGAAAAATTTTTCTTTCTTCCAAACGTACTTAATCTTATTCTCTACCAATAATAATGTGTTTCAACACTTTGTCAAGTCCAGGCTCTTGGCTACATCTAGCACAGCTCCAAACAAGCAACCTTCAGATACTCCATCTCCTCTCACAGACACACGCTTCTTACTGGACCTGCTCCTTCTGACCTATCCTCAGATGGCTCCACAGACCCTGGACAGCAAGGAAGCAGACAACTCTTCTAAGACTGAACAAACATCCCCTATCCTTCCAGGTTCCCCAGAGACACCATTGCTCCAATGTCAGCATGATGCAGTCAGATATTGCGATGACCTACTTCACAATCACCTCTTTCTAATTTTTTTTCCTTTTTTAAATTAAACCAAAAATGGGGGAATGTTGGTATTCTGTCTGCACCCTACCCTCACAGTTACCTGGCAACAGCCAGGTAGGATTGGCCTACTATAAAAGGGGCTGCTTGGCCCTTCCTCTCTCTCTTACCCTCTTACTCCTGCCTCTCTCTTGCCTCTTGCCCCCTTGCTCTACATTCCCTTCCATTCTCTCTCCATGTGACAATGGCTGCCCTCTACTCTTATCTCCTCTCTGTCTTTCTCTGCATCTGCAACCCTCTTAACTCCCATCCCCATGCCCTAAATAAACTCTATTCTATATTATACCAGTGTGTGTCTGGTCCCTCAGGAGGAAGGGATGCCTCAGCATGGGCACACCGGGGTACCTCCTTCCCCCCACACCCCACCAGAACATATTCTTATAGCTCTTTCTCTTTTTATGATCACAACAGTTAGGCTTGGTTAGTACTTGTATGGAAGGAATAAGACATTGAGCAGATTCTACCCCTCAAGAGCAATGTTCTTGAGCTGATAAAAGTGCATGAATTTGTCTCAGGAGACCAGGTCTAACTTACTATGTAGGAGACCAGGTCTAACTTACTATGTGGTTAGTGGGATGAAAGTGAAAGAGGATCTTATGTTTATCTTTTCTATGTCATCTTGCCATATCTATAACTACAAGAAAATATCCCTAGACCTATCTATTCTGATGCTATTAAACAAGTTAGCATTTGGCATTGCTAGAAGGAAAAAAAATATCTCCAAAGAAAACTTTTAATATTATCATTAGTACTTGAAGAAGAAATGGAGTTTCTGATCACAACCATGTGGCAAGCTCACGAATTACAGTGGGGTGCAATAAAGTCATACCTGGTAAGCCTTGACAGGAAAGCAAATACAAGACTCTGTTCTCTATAGTTTCTCTGTGGGATATAACCCACAAATTTTGTTATAAAGGGTGTGAGCATTGTTTTTCCTGCTGTTCAATAGGTAATTCATTATTAGAAAAAAATGTAGGTAAAAATGTCCTGCGTCTTTGAATTTCACAGTCTGCTGGACAATAGTTCTCCAGCATTATGCTCACCACAATGAGAACAAGCAGTCAGTCCTTGGACCTCCACTTCTGTTTATTCCCCCTCTCCACAACGCCATTCTGTTCTCCCCACCTGCCCTTCCCACAGTCTCCCAGACCCCAAGACTGCCTTTGTACTACTCCAGCTGTCTTTGTATAAAATGTCATATTGTCACTCACAAACAATGACCAGTGTCACAGATGAAATCTCAGCCACCTTGACCTGCTGGGCTCCAACTTGAAAAACAGGCCAATTTTAAAAGCCCTTCATTTTAATCTTCCTACAAGGGAGTCATGTAAAATCCTGTTCTTTCTCATGAAAATGCTCCTAGTCTGTGGGAGTCAACGCTGCCTCCCACAGAGATTGACTGAAGAGAAAATTACCTCAGCAGCAAAGGACCAACTGCCTGGAAACTTCTCACCCACAGACTATTTAAAGGAAGAGGGGGGACATTTGTTCTTGAGTTGTTAAAAGTGCATGAATTGGTCTTACTACCATCATTTAAAACCAGTGAACTTGACTCAAATAAAGTACAATGTTTGAAGTGGATGTAATCTTTCTAAACCAGTGGTTCTCAACTTTCCTTATGCTGCGAGCCTTTAATGCAGTTCTTCATCATGTGCTGACCCCCAGCCATAAAATTATTTCATTGCTACTTAATAACAGTAATTTTGGTACTGTTATGAATCGTGATGCAAATATCTGATATACAAAACATAAGACAAATGACCTCTGTAACTTTGGTCCCAGCTCACCAGTTGAGAGCCATGGTTACCAGCTAAAGTAGTTAGTGCTATGTATTCTTCTTTGAAAAAATAACCCATGTCTACAGCCCTATACTGTTTGTTCTCAGCTCAATAAGAAAAAGATTCTAGACCTTAAAGGCTGTTGAAAACAAGCTGGAGATATTCAAGGTTGTCAAACAAACAAAAACGTTCTTTTTACTCTTTGTATTAGGGTTCTCTAGACTCTACAGTGCTTCTCAACCTTCCTTATACTGAAACCCTTTAATATAGTTCCTCATGTTGTGATGACCACCCAATGATAAAATTATTTTCATTGCTACTTTATGATTGTAATTTTTCTACTGTTATGAATTATAATGTACACATCTGTGTTTTCCAATGCTCTAATGCAACCCTTGTGAAAGGGTTGTTCACTCCACCTAGACTCCCCCACCCCTATGCAAATTGGTCATTACCATTACAGGTTGAGAACAACTGCTCTATAATACAGAAATTTTAGGATGAATAAATAAATACCTACATGCATATGTCCATACATACTAGATTTATTAAAATGACTTATAAGCTATGGTTCAGCTAGTATAACTGGCGAGTCCAGCTGGCTATGAATGGAAAGTTCAAGAATTAAACAAAAATCTCTCACAGGTATGCCCTGCATTTTTAGGTTTTAGTTAATTCCAGTACTCAAGTTGACAAAGAATAACCATCACATTCTTGAAGAAAATGGTGTTCTTTAATCAAAATCTAAATCCTGTGATCAAGTATGCGCTTGTTCTCTTGTTACAAAGAAACCTAGGACAAATGGCTTCCTGTGGTGCTTATTTACATATCAAAGATCACCCTGATCCCCCGGGGTTACTCAGGCCAGGAGATTCCACTTTGCTGTTAATTGTGGCCCTCTCCAGCCCAGGGGGCTTTGCTTCCTTTCACCCAGATTTTCATTCCTGTATAAACCTGTAAATTCAGCCATGAGTTCTCTTGACTCTGCCCTTGGATCTCTGCTTCCCAAGTGCTGGGATTAAAGGTGTGAGCCACCACTGCTTGACGCAACTCTCTTCTTTAGCTCTCCCCTGCTCTCTCCCTCCTATCATGGCTGGATTCAGTCTGGATCCTTCCAGATGCTTCTGGCTGTACTCGCCCTCCTATTTATAATAAAATCCTTCTCCTCACCCATACCTTAGAGTAGCCATATCCTCAGTTTTATTAGTTGTCTTGTTGTGTGTAGTGCTGTGCATGTCCATGAGGCCAAATGTGTCTCTCACTATCTATCTACTTAATGCCTCTAAACAAATGGGGTTTGTTTTTTGGTTTATTTTGGTGGAGGTTGGGGGTTGGGTTGGATGTGTTTGCTTGTTTGTTTTGTTTTGTTTTCAGAGTTTCTCAGTGTAGTCCCAGCTGTCCTGGAACCCACTTTGTAGAACGAGGGATTCTTGAATTCAGAGATCCGATTGCCTTTGTTTCCCAAGTGCTGGGATTAAATGTGTATATCACCCCCAAGAAAAGATGTTCTGTTTAGTATGAGGGATTACTTCTCAAATTTCTCCCACACCCACATCTGTGTACACCTAGGTGTGTGGCACCCAGGTTACTTCTCATATTCATTCAAGCTTAAGAACTACTGATTAAACTCATGGAAATATAAGTACAAGTCTAAGAAAGGTCCTTGCTGTTTAACTCATTGATTGAGCTGTTTTAGGGCATTTTGGAAGACAGAAAGGCTTTGAAAGACAGCAAACCTTCTATGCTTTCTTAATTTAAAACATCACACACCCTATCAATATGATTATTTTAAGCACAAATGACATTTTAGAAAAAACCAAATATTTAGGCGTGACTTAGGTACATTAACTATCAAATAGAAATTTTTTACATTTCTGTGTGATCTTACTTGGCCCAAAGGCTGTCTTTGAATTTCTTTCCAGGCCTAATTTCTGAATATTTAATCTTATCCCAGCTCCTTGCTTTCAGGATTCAGAACTACTCCCTCCACCCCTTGTCCTTCTTCCAGAAAGTATTTCTATCTATCTTGGGTCCTCAAAGACCCTTTTAGGGGATCTATGAATTCAAAACAATTTTCCCTCCTTAACATCTCAACAATATAAAATGACTTTTAGAGGCAGGAGGATTTCTGAGTTCGAGGCCAGTCTGGTCTACAGAGTGAGTTCCAGGACAGTTAGGGCTATACAGAGAAACCTTGTCTTGAAAAACAAAACAACAACAAAAAATGACTTTTACTGAAGGTGACATAAGGATTGATGATGTCATCACTCTCTCAATAATTTTTTCTGTTCTAAAGTCTAATACAGTAAATATAAATAGATATAACTAACATAAACAAAAACTCTGTGAGGTGAATGTTTTATCAGATTACCGGTTCTTGATGAAATACTTTGAGAACTACTGCTGTAAAAATGGAGTAACACTTCTCTTATGATTAGCCACATGTAGTACATATAAATGTACTCAACAATATAAAATGACTTTTAGAGGCAGGAGGATTTCTGAGTTCGAGGCCATTCTGGTCTAACAGAGTGAGTTCCAGGACAGCCAGGGCTATACAGAGAAACCCTGTCTCGAAAAACCAAAAACAACAACATAGTTCTCAATCTATGCATTCAGTACCCATCTTCATGATGTTCAGTCAGTGAGTTTTGACTATATTCCACCCACTGCATATACAGCAGTACAAGAAAGAAAGAGATTAGTGAGGAAAGAAGGGAGGGAAGTAGGGGAGGAAAGAGGGTGGGACAAAGGAATAAAGGACATTGAGGTCCTTATTCTCACAGATAAGCACTAGAGACTTTGGAATGTTAACCTCATAGGGTTGTTCCTTCAAAGGAAGGGATTCATAGCCTGTTATACCCTGAGAAGGCTAGTAGCAGATGTAGTTAAAAGTCTGATGACCTTTGTGCTATGTAGCTAGAGACCACACCACTGGATTCTCTGACAGACCCTTATTATGAGGTCAGCCAATCTATAGAAGCCATCTTTATAGAAGGAATCATATGTACTTTACAAAAAGTTTTGTTGTGGTCATGTCTGATCTTAATTTAGTTTAATTTGTTTCTCAAGGAGAATTATATAGTTTATTGTGACATTGACTTAATTGTCACCTGGAAAGTTTTCATCAAGTTTATTGTGCATAAATGTGCCTCAAATAAAGTACTATTCACAGTCAGACTTCTGAAGTTTGAACCAGCATGGCTACTTAGTCATTTTGAATTGAACTACCTTCTTACCAGCCAGGGACTGTTACTCTTCTGGCCTTGGTGGTAAGAAAGGGAGAGAGAAAGAAATATAAAGGAACAAGAAGCTAAGAATTCATACTCAAATTACTCATTCACTCATTTGTAACTAAATACAGTTCACCCTCTGTGAAGCAAACTTTGACTCCTATTTGTAGTTGTGTTTTTCCTCTTGATTCCCAAAGCCAACATTCTGAGATTGCACAAATGCATCCACTTGTGTATGCTGTTGTTGTTAGGATAGGCCCAAACCCAGTGACATCACACCTAGGAAACATCAACTTGCACACCTGTTGCCAAGGCAACCATCACCATATTCCCAGAATCCACTTGGCTCACCTCACACTTTTATCTGTGGCTATCTCATCTCACTATGCAATTAAAAGGAAGACCCCTCTGCCCCCCTTCTCCCTCCCCCCTTTTCCTTTGCCACTACTTTTGCCCTTCTCTCTTACAATAAACCTCACATGGAACTGTTTGACCTGGTGTGGTCTGTCTGGAGCCTCACTTCTAGCACAACATTGGTGCCAAAACCCAGAAGCAGAAGGAATAAGAATCTGTTATTAAATAGTTGGATAGTATAGAGAATGTTTCATTAGGGTTAGGCAAATTTATAAGAACTCGGCTAACATTAAGACAGTGGCATAGCAAGAGGAGGAAATATGAAGCATTTATTCAGTGGAAACTGAGTTTGTGTAATAAAGTAAGAAATTACATCTGTGAGAGTTTTTTTTCTAGCTGTTACCTTAGTTGTCAATGCAGTCAGAAGTCTGAGAAATAAACAAAAATCTATCAGTTATATATTATTTTAAAACTAATGACAGAGTCCACTAGCCAACAGTTCCTGTGTTCTGCATTGTCTCTATGACAACTTGGGCAGTCAGTCTGGCTTTCAAGTGCAGAAGACGCAGATCTTTTCCTCTGTGGAATGGAGATACATGACATAAGAAATGACTTACAATGATTTAGCCAAGTCATTTGATTCAGGGTATCCAGTGTTGTCTACTTCGTTTTTTAGTGATTATCCAGGCAGTATCTTGTAGCTGTGTCCACATCTTCTGAGATCCCATGGAGTTAACTGGTAAAGGTTTTGGGAATTCTGTCTGTCATAAACTTAATAACTAGCAAACTTCTGACAGGATTGAGGGCTATATCCATAGGAGCCACAATAATGGTGTATGCGCTCCTGCTGCTGAACTTCTGCTGGTATATTGCAGCTCAATATCCATGCACAGGAACACGCATGTAGGGCTATCAGTGGCCGATTTGTTTGCTTCAGCCTAGCAAGGTCAGAACTTCCTCCCAGCAGCAAGAAGTCGAAGCCTGTGTTCCTGTATGTTAGAATCCATGGTGGGTGGAGGAAAAGGAAGTGCCTTAAGTAGCTTGTTCTGTATCCCAGCAACACGCAAGCTTTTCTTGTGACATGCGGCATAGGTAGCCTTTATTTTATGAGTTCCGGGCAGAAGGAGAGAGAGAGAGAAAAAGAGAGGGGAGAGAAAGAGAGAGAGAGAGAGAGAGAGAGAGAGAGAGAGAGAGAGAGAGAGAAGGATGAAGGGTCTCCCTTGAGAGTGTGGGGAGGGTGGGGAAAGTGGGCAATCAAGCTCTTCACAAGAGAGAGTGTGCAGGTGGTTGCACTCATGGGAAAACAAGTCTCAGACAGGGTCCCTGGCAAGACACAAGGGGCAGTGACAGACCAACTTTTCAGGTGGAGAACCAGGAGTAGAGCTAAGGAGCAGAGGGTGGAGGGCAGCAAGATGGGGCGCAGGCAAGGGGCGGGGCCAGACCTGCTTTTCAGGTGAATTGGTTGAACTAGTAGCTACAGCAGCAGGCCTCAAATGAGGGAGGGAAGAGGCGAAAGTCTGCTACAGGGTTGCTAGCAGGCAGCAAAAGACAAACCCATGGGCAAGACACTTGGGGGCTCGGGGATAATGCTCAGAGCTGGTGCTGCTGAGCCAGAGAGCAGTTGTCCATACCCAGCCTGGAATTCTCAGCCTTGGGAAAGAAACTGTCTCAAAAGGAAAGAGGAAAGTCTCACCCAAGGGAGTAAGTCCTAGAACAAGGGTCAGGGCAACACAGGGGTAGCTCCAAGCTCAAGAATGTTCCCCTGAGACCATGTGAATGGTTACTCTTCCTAGTAGGGGATGCAGGCTAACTAGTTCTGGGCTAGTGAGTATGGATCTCTTGTGGTAGCTGAGGTGGGATGCAAACCTGCAGAGTTTCTGAATCTGAGTTACGGCATCATAAGATGTGTTTATAGAAAGATAAAGAGATAGGGGTTATGTTCTATGGAGGTGTGGTGAGGTATAGGGGAAGAGGATGTCTCAGTGGACCCATGACAAGGCATCCCTTCCCCCTGAGGGACCAGCCACATGAGAGTATAGTATAGAATAAAGTTTACTCAAGGCATGTGGAGGAGAGATAAGAGGGTAGTAGAGGCAGAGAAAGGCAGAGAGAGAGAGAGAGAGAGAGAGAGAGAGAGAGAGAGAGAGTAGAGAAGTAGAGGCCCACCATGAACACTTGGAGAGAAAGGGAAGGGAATGGGGAAGGAAAGAGCCCAAGAGGGCAAGAGAGAAGCAAGAGGGAAGCAAGAGACAAGAGAGAGAGGAAGGGGCAAGCAGCTCCTTTTATAGTGGTTCAGACCTACCTGGCTGTTGTCAGGTAACTGTGGGGATGAGCATACCTGGCTATTGCCAGGTAACTGTGGTGTGGAGTTTAGTCAGAATGTTAACATGTGCATGATCAGAGTTTTATTGTCAGAACTAAAGATATCTCACTGAAGTCAATGGTTCTTTTATATACTATTTCATAAGCAAATTCACTTCATTTTAGTTGGCATGTCACCTTCAATTTGGTATCATAAACTTGATTGCTAAAGGATTTCTACATCTCCCTCCATCAGAGTAGAATGCTGTCCTTAAAGCCATAATCAAATACCTTTAGGTTAGCCTTGGAAGAAATCAAGGCTATGTTATAAAAACATATAAACAAGTGAAGACATTTGAATATAACACTTGTCTTTTTTACATATGATAACAGTTAAAGCAGTGGAAGTTTGTGCTTTCGGTCTTATCAAATAGGTTTTTGGAAGTAACTGCTCAACTAAATAATAAAACTGAACTCTACAGTATACTTTAACTTAGGGGGTTTACATAAGGCAGCTTTGCCACTGAGTAAGCATTCATGTCTTATGATCCCTGTGAAAGCTACTATAAAATAGACAAGTTAGACGCAAATTCTGTTCCTAACAAGTACTTACATGATGATTCAGACACATAAGCCATTGACTGTGATATGCAGAATAAATACCAAGCTAGAGGAGTATACATGAGCAAACTATCTTTTATTCTTATCCTTGTGGGAACAGTAGAGGATAAAGATAATGATTTAAGGACCAATACAAAAAAAGATGATATTTAAATTGATATTTGAAGGGTTAACAGGAATTGTCTGGAAGAGTGAGAGAGAACTACTATGACCTTGGTAGCATTTCCATAAATAAAAACAGTTGTATTCCCCTCAAGTTTTTTGTTTGTTTCTTTCTTTCTTTTATTATTCTGTTATAGCTAGTCAATGGCTGGATGAAACCCAAGTGACCTTGACAGATAAGGATTTACTCTCTATATGATATTCTTTTTTTTTGGTGGGGGGCTTTTCAAGACAGTGTTTCTCTCTATAGCCCTGGCTGTCCTGGAACTCACTGTGTAGACCAGGCTGACCTCAAACTCAGAAATCCACCTGCCTCTGCCTCCTAAATGCTGGGATTAAAGGTATGGGCTACCATTGCCTGGTTCCATATGATGTTCTTTAGGGACCCCCTGTGGGGAGCCTTGCTGCCCACCTTAAAGATGGTGCTGACTTCTTCAGCTTTACTGGCATATTACAACTCCTTATTTGGCATGGGGCTGTGCCAGCAATGGCCTGATTATTTACCCTATCTGACCCAGCGTATGAGCAGAAGCCACGTGGCTTCCAAGGTCAGCCAGGCTAGGGCCACTCCCAGTGGGGTTCGTCGCCATTTTCTGCTAAGCTGTAACTGCATTAAGGATCCTGAGTAAAAGCTACCTTGAGAAGGAATTTTGTTGTCCTGCATCTTCTTCCCACCGGTAGGGGTTGGCACGGGAAAAAGTGGTGGTCCGCACAGAGGAATTTTCTGTGCGAGATTCCAGAACACTTGGTACTCAGGGCAAGCGCTTGGTAAATGCCTGGTGGGACCGTCAGTAAGTTCCCGGTTAGGGACAGCAAAGTTAAAGATCCGCAGTAAAGCAGCAAGTTAAAAGGTTCCTGGTTAGGGAAGAGTTAAAAAGCCTGCTATAGGTGCAGAGTCAAAAAAAAAAAAAAAAGCAGTGAAGTTAAAGGCCTGCAGTAAAGCAGCAGACTTAAGGTTCACACACCACGGGTAATTCACAAGGTTGCCCGATTCGTGAAGCTCTTAAAGGACTGTTGAAAACGAAAGGAGTCAAACTCAAAGATCGAGTTCTAAAGACCTTTCTTCAAGAGGTGGATATTGTGGCTCCCTGGTTCACTGTGTCAGGGAATATGACTATTGCATGTTGGGAAAAGCTAGGGAAGGATTTGGAATTTGCCTGGGAACAAGGCAGCCTGAAGGGAGGGGTCCGTGCCTTGTGGAAGATTGTCCACAGATGTTTGGAAAGTGAGGACTGCAGGGAAGCAGTAAAAGCCTCAGAAGACATGTTAGAGGAACTGAAAGAGAGGAGGATCAGAGAAGTCGCAGGAGGGAGAGGGAAAGCTCCATAAGAAGAAAGGAAAGGGCATAT
>JADRCC010398292.1:0-17392 GCA_019843855.1 Hylomyscus alleni
CCCCGGAAGGGCTAGCGTTCCCAGCATGCCTCGCGGCCCGGGAGAATGCGCGTGTGTTTGTGTGAGCGTGTGTGACTGCTTGAAAGGAGCGCGTCCTGAAGAGACTACACTTCCCGACATGCACTGAACAGATACCGGCATGCCTTGCTTCTCCGAGACTGCTTGCTGGGTTCTAGAGGACCGCCTCTGAGTAGGGCGGGCGAGGAGGGCCGAGGCGGAGCTGATGGCTGCGCTGAAGGCGGGGCGGGGTGCAAACTGGAGCCTTCGTGCATGGCGGGCTTTGGGGGGCATCTTCTGGAAGAAAGGCCCCCGGTTAGCCCCTGACCTCCGGGCTCTGCTGACGTCAGGAACTCCTGACTCTCAGGCCCGGATGACTTATGGGACCCCCAGTCTCCGGGCCCGGATACCTGTGGGGGTCATTGCATCACGGGCAAATCTGACGTCTAGGACCCCGGATCTCTGGGCACGACTGACTGTGGGGACTCCAGGTTCCAGTGACCAGGAGGCCTGCAGGAGTCCTGGAAGCCGTCGGCGCGAATGGCTGGCGGTGGCGGTGGGCGCAGGGGGTGCAGTAGTCCTGCTGTTGTGGGGTTGGGGGCGAGGTCTTTCCACGGTGCTGGCTGCTGTTCCTGCTCCGCCACCCACCTCTCCCCGGAGCCAGTACAATTTCATCGCAGATGTGGTGGAGAAGACAGCCCCTGCTGTGGTCTATATCGAGATCCTAGACCGGTAATGGTGAAGTTAACCAGGAGGTGTTGAAACCAACTGTCGTAGAGGCAAGGGCGCAGGATGGGGTGGAAGCTGCAGTGTAATCGGTGCTTTCCCCATCCCAGGCACCCTTTCTCCGGCCGTGAAGTCCCCATCTCAAACGGATCGGGATTCGTGGTGGCTTCAGATGGGCTCATCGTTACCAACGCCCACGTGGTGGCTGATCGGCGCCGAGTGCGAGTGAGGCTGCCTAGTGGAGACACTTATGAGGCCATGGTCACAGCTGTGGATCCTGTAGCAGACATTGCCACGTTGAGGATTCAAACCAAGGTGGGGATGGAGTAGGCTAGATCTTATGGCAGCTGTTTTCTTGCTCCCTTCTTAAAATGACCAGTTTTGGTGTACTCCTTTCCCTTAAGGAGCCCCTTCCCACACTGCCTCTCGGCCGCTCTGCTGATGTCCGGCAAGGGGAGTTTGTTGTTGCCATGGGAAGTCCTTTTGCACTGCAGAACACGATCACATCTGGCATTGTCAGCTCTGCTCAGCGCCCAGCCAGGGACCTGGGACTCCCTCAAACCAACGTGGAATACATTCAGACCGATGCAGCTATTGATGTGCGTCCCGATATGAGAGAAATTAGGTGCTAGGTTGGAATTGGGGAGAACAGCTGTTGGGTCTGAGCACCAAGTGACGCATGGTGGTGACTGGGCCTGTATCAGAGGATGGGCTGCAAAAATGCAGCCTCTCTAGTTCATGGGCTAGGAATGGAATTTGAAGAATTTCCCTACACCCAGTTTATGCCTCCAGTCTTAAAATTCCCAGAGGCATGGGATTCCAGGTCTTTTTGATGTTTTCTTTCATTTTATCTCACAGTTTGGAAATTCTGGTGGTCCCCTGGTTAACCTGGTGAGTGCCCATGTTCTTCTAAGAACCCATGCCCCAGGTCAGTGTGGGAAGTGTGGGTTTTCCTTTGATTTAGGGAGTTTTAGCTAAGTCTCTAGTCTCTTGTTCCTCTTCTGGTATCCAGACAGACCCCTGTCCCCAAATCCTTGCTACTCTTGTTCAGGTGCCCCCATCCTCTGCCATCTGTGTGGGCTAGGGGACAGGGGGCTGTGTCCCTGCAGGATGGGGAGGTGATTGGAGTGAACACCATGAAGGTGACAGCTGGAATCTCCTTTGCCATCCCTTCTGATCGCCTTAGGGAGTTTCTGCATCGCGGGGAAAAGAAAAGTGAGCCTGTCTTACAGGGAAGGGGGTTCCTTTAAAATGGAGGATGGGACCTAGGGGAGGGGCATTCCCTGGGACTTGGTGTAGAGGGGTCTACTGTAGCAGGTAAGGGAAGGAATGCAGCAGGGTGGGCTCATTCATCCCCTTTTTACAGATTCCTGGTTTGGACTCAGTGGGTCCCAGCGCCGCTACATTGGAGTGATGATGCTGACTCTGACTCCCAGGTATGTAGGGGTCATGATATATACATACACATGTGTATATAAATGCATACTTAGAGTGTTCTCAGAGGCGTACGCCCCTACTCTCCTCTTGGGTTTGTTTCCCTCTTGTGTTTGTCTTGAAGATAAGCTATTGTCTGCTGTCACAGGAGCTGTTCCCTCTCATCCTAACTTTCTCATCCTACTATGTCTGGAGCCTTCAGTAGAATGAATACATCCTGTTACTGCTGTGATGTAAAGTCTCCATTGACCTAGCCTTGACCGTTTCCGCCCATCTCTAGTTGTCCTTCTAGACAGCTTGTCGTTTCTTCAGAACAACTTCCATTTTCCACTTCTGTGCCTTAAGACCTTATTTCCTGTGGTTTGTAGGACCCATCCTTCTAGGCTCAGCTTAAATTCTAGCCCTTCCTTATCGTAGAATTTCAGGATGACAGAAGTGAAGTCGATCAATACCGAGTATCTTTTGAACTTAGCTATCTTTTATGTGTATACCCCACTTCCTAAACTCTAGAAGGCAGAAAGTGAACTGTCAAGATCGGAGAGGGCCTGTGTGGAGCTAACAGTGTCTGTGCCCTTTCAGCATCCTTACTGAACTACAGCTCCGAGAGCCAAGCTTCCCCGATGTTCAGCACGGTGTCCTCATTCATAAAGTTATCCTGGGCTCCCCTGCACACAGGTAATGGGGAGCCTGCTCTGTGGGGCAGGGTGGGGTGGGGTGGGGTGGATGTATCCGTGAACTTCTCTGTCTACTCCTTCCTTGCCCTATCTATCCTCCACAGGGCTGGTCTGCGGCCTGGTGATGTGATCTTGGCCATTGGGGAGAAACTGGTAAAAAATGCTGAAGATGTTTATGAAGCTGTTCGAACCCAATCACAGCTGGCAGTGCGGATCCGGCGCGGATCGGAAACACTGACCTTATACGTGACCCCCGAGGTCACAGAATGACCAGACTGGCGAGAGTTTGAAGCTCTTGCTCTGATTTCCCCTTGCTTTCCTAGCCTAGGGTCTGAGCGCATGTGGGTAGAGGAGGAGTCAATGGACCTTCGGAGGACAGGTCCCTCCAACCACTGCACCAGTCCTGGGCTCTGAAGAACACATTTTATATAAAATAAAATTATACCTAGCAATATGTTACAGTCAAAAATAGGGGGCTGGATCTTTTCCCCCACCAAATGGCTAGAGGTAACGCGGTACTTAGGAGAACACAGAGCTATGGAGCTGACCCTCTTGACCTCCCCTGTTCAAGAGAATGAGCTGCTGCCACCCTGTGCGGGGCAGTTCTTTGTGGTGGTGTGTTCTGTCTGTTACTGGGTCTGTTGGCTGATTCTCCTTGCTTGTTGGCCAAAGGTAATGACAGCTGACCCAGTAAGGGAGGCACCAACTTCTGTTCAACAGTTCGTCATCTGTGGTGCACAATTGGATGAGTATCGTGTGCCTGCTGACATCAGGGGTTCTCGTGGTAAGCTCCTGAGGTAATGGCAGCCTCAGACCCCTGCCATTGGGGGCCAGTGGTGGTTTGCAGACAGGGTGGTAGCATTTTAGACGATCTGGTTACTGGTCTGGCCAGGGTAGCGCTCAAACCTCCTGTTGGCTTCTTCACTGAAGGCGTCACCTGCAGAGTTGACAGGTCCTATGAGGGGCCGTCCCTGCCCAGAGGCAAGAGCACATACCCATCACGGGCAATGGCGACGAGATGGAAGCCTTTCCCTCCTGCCCTGCATTCACCCTTCTCATCTGTCACCTACCAATGTGGCAGTTGTGCACCCAGATGCGATGCCCGTCGTATTTGCAGTTGCACTTCATTGCATTGTTGGTGAAGTCACTTTCTGCTACCTCAAAATTTGGGTTGATAACCACCTGTGAGTGAGAAGAATGCTGGTGTGACCCAGCTGCACTCCTGTAGGTCAAAGGTGTCCGCATCACCCACCCCAAACCCCAGCATCTGAAAACCCAGGTAGATGCCAGACACCTGAAGAATGTAGTTTCCTGGTTTCACATCTGTGATATCGATCCACTGACAGTCAATGTCGTGCCTGTAGAGATCCCAACATCCGACAGTGATGCCCTGCTCTCCGAAGTTGGCGCACTCATACCTCTTGGAGACATCTGAAGGGAGTGTTAGATGTCAGTGAAGGGCGAGGCTATGTCTGGGCTTAAGTCCACTCTGGCCCCAACTCACCCTCCTGACACTCAGTGTCTTCTAGACAGAAACTAGCTTTGTGGCCCTCAGCCACCTTGGTGCCGTTGGGGGTCAGGATATCATAATGAGTGAAGATGTCCATACTGTGGTAATGCCTGTGGGACAAGGGGACTTGTGATTCTTCCCTGGATCCCAGCAGGCGTGTCACACCCCTGAGCCTTGCCTTTGTCTCTAGCCCCCTCTGCCCTCTCACCCATGACACTCATGCCACACCCAGGAATGGCGGCCAGCCTTGGGCCTAAAGTCAGCTCTTCCTAGGTTGTGGATCTGGGAAGAGAATCGGAGCAGACGCCGGTGGCCATAAGGCCAGTTGGCCGAGCGGGCAGAGCTAGCCAGGCAGTTCTCTTCAGCAGCACAGTACAACATGTGCAAGGGTCGGTCTTCAATATAAGCAGTTTCCTGAACCAGTGCGGAGTGCAGCAGCAGATCTGAAGCAGCTACATGAGAAAGAGAGTGGTGGTCACCACTGAGGTGTTTCCGTCTCCTTATGGGAGACTGGTTTCTCCGTGGCAGACCACAGCACATCCCCCTCCAGTGAGCATCTCTAGCTTATACTACTCACTCTCAGAACAGATGACTCCTGCAGTGAAGCGGGTTCCTGTCCTCTTGCAGGTGATGTGGGTGCTGTGATGGGCACATTGGTTCAGGGACAGCTCAGACCCCGTGCAGCGTACTCCGCTCATCACCACCTCAGTTACATTCCCTGAGTCCCAGTACCAGGTCTCCTGGGGAATGTAGGTAGGTGTTCCAGTGAGGCCATAGGTTCCAGTTTCCAGGGCCAAGGGACGTGTTTCCACCGTCCTTGCCCAAAACACAGACTTTGGTGACAACAGTTTGGTTTCCTCTTCTCCCTACTTACCTGCAGGCCGTGGTTGGCGTAGCCAAGACCAAGTTGCCTACAGGCTACCATGGCCTCCAGTGTTCCCCAGTCATCCCCACAGATGAGGCCCCAGCGTAGATGCCCAGGTACCCCTATTTGCACTTCGACTCGCCCTTCATATCGGCTGCGGCCCCCACTGAGTCGGATCTGTAGGAGTATAGAGGGGAAGTGCAGGGGGAACTGTGGGGGTGGCAGTCTGGGTCAGAGAAAGGGCTCACAAATGGCAGGGTTGTGTGGGAGCTGAGTAATATCTGGGCCTGAGTAGGAAGATCTAAAATAGAATGTATGACTGACCTTGGTCTCCACCCCAGTGTAAGGGAGGTTGCACCGGACCCCCGCATCCTGGCTGTGGGAGCAGTCCTCAGCTGTGATGTTCTTGGAGGGGCATCTCCAAAGGGAGGGTTCCTGGCCAGAGCACCGAACTTCACTCAAATGGATGGCACCCATGCCTACAGTTGGAAGTCAAGCCTGAGGAGGTTGCAACTAGACCTTTACCCAGAAGAGTCTATACCTTCCCAAGGAATGTAACCCTACAAGTGTGAATATCCTCTCCCCTCACCCTGCCCCATCCGGGCACCACTCAGGGCCTCTCGTGCAGTGCCAAAGCCCAGCTCTCGACACACCACACTGGCTGCCTGCAGGTCCCACTTTCGGTCACAAACTGTTCCCCATGTGCCAGCCTTCAGGACTTCCACTCGGCCTTCTCCAGGGTGGGCACCGCCCTTTAGACGCACACGGGCCTGTAGAAGAAAGACATGCCCAAAGAGGTGAATGGCAACATTGGTTTGGGGAGACCAGGGAGATTGTTGGTTTAAGTAGCCCAGGGAGCTGAATGAGGTTTTTATGATAGTGGGTGGCATCAGATCTGTGGCACGGCCACTGGAAGGTTCCTTGTCTTCAAAGATCAAGGCTTGCTTAGTAAGTAAAGGCCAGCCTAGGGAGTTCCCACCCTGGGTGGGAAAAGGTCACATACACTGTCTTGGGTGGGAGTGTGTAGCTGAAAGGTAAGTTTGCAGTTTGCCTTGTATGTGTGTATGTGTGTGTGTGTGAAGCCTGGGGTTCAATCCCCACTACCGCTGAATGAAAGCATTCCTTGTCTTACATACCTCCCCTTGAGGCTTAGAGTGTTGCTGCTTCTTCTGACCAGTAAAGGTGGCGTAAAGAGGGCCCAGCACACAGCTCACCACCGCAGGGCTTCCCCCAGAGCACCTGGTGGTGTCATTGGCACGATAGAACTCTAGAGAGCAAAGGGAGAGGTGGGCTTCTGTGCCCACACATGCCACGCTGTGCAGACCAAAGGAGTGTTGCTTCTTCTGGGCCAGCATCCTATGGGGACAGGAGTGAGGTGCAGTACTGTGAGGGCAAGTTCTCACCACCCCCCTTGCCCCACAGACATCTGTCAGTTCAGTTCCTTGACAATCCCCAACCTCTCATGGCTACTCATCCCTTTCTTCTCCTTCCGTGTTTTCCTTGTGGGGAGACAGGACTATCGAGTGTGTAGTATGAAAGAGTGTTGGCTGCCCAGTCAGGGTCCTTTGGAGACTTGCAAACAGAGCCCTAAGGTGACCAGGTTTGATAACAACCTTGAACTTTTGTTTGTTTGTTTGTTTTTGTATTTTGAGACAGGGTTTCTCTGTAGCCTTGGCTGTCCTAGGCTGTCCATAGAGCAGGGTGGCCTTGAATTCACCGAGCTCTGCCTGCCTCCGTATTCTCCTGGAGTGCTGGGATTAAAGGCAGGCACCACCACTGCACAGCTGCAACCTTGTTCTTAATGACCTAAAGCCAGGCTGAGGCCATTTAGGCCAAGCAAGAGACCAAGGCAGCCATGCAAAATCTAATGGGAAGCCTAAATCCAATGGGAAGCCAGAGATATGGCTCAGAAGGAGGGGCTGGCACAAAACTGGCCTGAATAGCCAGTGAGCAGACCCTTCTATTATGCTGCAACTGAACACACCAAATGAAGATGAGCTAGGATGCAGACTACTAAGGAAGTCTGCATCTACATGGTTTCTCAGAGGCCAGAGGGACTACCAGGTCAGAATATTACAGCTCGGCAAGAATAGGCTAGAAGAATTGGTATGACTCTCTGGAACGAAGACAAATGCAAAGCAGACAAAATTTGGAGGGATTACCTGTTTAAAGAGGGAAGGTGGCTATGGCCGTCCTAATGACAAACACAGATGTCTTAATGAGGTAGTCATGCTTGTGCCATTTCAGCTAAGCATTGTCCCACAGCCATCCGAGCAAAAAACAGGACAAAACTGGAGATGCTCACACTTGGAAACACTAGAGATGCCTGAGAGAAGAGGGGAACTTGTAGACAACACAGAACAAGAGCTTACAGCTAGGAGATGGGAAGGGAGAACTCTTCCCAGAAAGAGTGGGTGGAGCTCAGGGAAAGCAGAGGCCTGGTGTGGGTGGAGGAGGTCCCCCAGGCGGGCTTATTGCAGTCTCATGCCTTATCCTTGACGTTAGAGAAAAGAAGGAATGTAACAATGTAAAGCTAGGAAGACAGGAGAGATGGTATTTATAAATAAAACAGGCAAAGAACTGGGCAGTGGTGGCGCATGCCTTTAATCCCAGCACTTGGGAGGCAGAGGCAGGCGGATTTCTGAGTTCAAAGCCAGCCTGGTCTACAGAGTGAGTTCCAGGACAGCCAGGGCTACACAGAGAAACCCTGTCTCAGAAAACAAACAAACCAAAAACACACCCAAAACTGGCAAAGGAGGCTGGAGACTTTACAGAAAGAAAGCATTTGGAAGCCCAGGGTAAATGGATCTTTGGAAATCAAAGAGATCAGGTACTTTCAATGTCCTGTTTGGCTGGAAATCAACATCAGGCCATGCCAGGAAAAGACATCTAACTTCCAACTCTCTCTTACCCTCTCCTTATAACCAATAAAAACAGCAGTGCCTGCTGTGGGTCAGAAAAATTTGTTGGGCAAAGATGACCTAACCAAAGAGGAGTGCAAGAACTTGCACTCATCAGATTCTGAGCTCCTCGACAGCTACTAGGGACAGAAGCCCACTCGTGAGGCGTACCTTGGGGTGTCCTGGGGAACACTGGAGCTTGCTGAGAGAAGAGGGGGCAATGGAAGAGAGGCTTTCTCTTGGCCTCAGTCACAAGTTATCAGGGAGGTTTCAGTGGTGTTGCCTGGCTTTTAAAGATAAAGTTGGATGGAAGGGTTGGAAATCTCTTATCCTCTTGAATTCTGAGGGAGCCCAGGAAGAAAATATGCAACTGGATGCCTAACAGGCAGCCAGGTGGGGGGCTGTGATTCTTAAGCCATTCCTGGAAAGGTTTCATAGGCTACCCTCCACACCAGGTAAACTGGTAATGTTTACTTAAAAAAAAAACTTTAATAATGTGTATATGTATGTGTCGGAGTGTGAGTTGAGTTGCCTAATGTAGGTACTGGGAATTGAACTCAGGTCCCTGGAAGAGCAGTCCACACTCTTAACCATTGATCCCAAGTGGGATCCATAGGCCATCTCTCCAGACCCTGGTAATATTTACTTAAAAAAAAAAAAAGAAGAAGAACTTAGAAGCATTAATCAGATAAAGCAGGATGAGAACACCGATCTCTTGAACACTCTGAGGAAAGGCAAGTACAGGACAGAGTGCTGGATTGCCTGCTGGAGTTCACGGAAGAAAGACAAGCACGCAGGCAAGCACAAAGTCCTGTGACTAACACAGTCCCCAGAGACTCACAACACAGCGCCTTACTTCCCGTTTCTCGAAGGATCTGGAAGGTGTTTGTCACAGCTGCCACTCCACCTGTCGCCAGCTCCATCAGTCCAACAGGCCTGTCCTGCACGCATTCCTGGTTAGAGCCCTGCCCCTGCCCCTGCCCCTGCCTGTCCTGCTTCCTCTCTGCTTCCAGCCCCAACCTCATTTACCTCTTGCTTGGCCCTCTGCCCACTCGGGGCTTGTGTTTGACTTTAAACTTGTTGATTGTTCTGCAAAAGGGAGAAAGATATTGGTAGAGGCAGTCATTGAGCATATATGGCCTGGGAAACGTGAAGCATTCTGCTTTTAGAAGGACCCTTTGTTCACTCTATGGGGAGGGCAATTGATTTCCCTGCACACAAAGACTGCTGACTGCTAAGGAGGGCACACATTCAGCAAGCCCTGATGCTCACTGCAATCAGGCAAATCTAAATTATGGAGCACTAAAGGCAGATCTAATTATGGAACTCCAGGTGAGGGAGAGGGGAGGAGGGCGGCGGAAGGTCAGTGGAGGAGAGAGTGGAATTGTTCCTGGACCAAGGGAGTTGTGGGTGTGGGTAGGGAGGAGGAGGAGGGATGCAAGGGCTGAGGCGGCAGTCTCCTCAGGTGTTCCTATATAACTTCTTCCTCCCATTCCCTAAGATCCAAGCTCACCCATTGCCATGCCTGCTTCCCACCCTCTCCTGGGGGCAGCCATTCTTCAACTACATTCCTAACCCACGGGCATGGGTTCTGGGATGGACATGGATAGTTCTCCATCCATCCATCCACCTCCTGAGGCCTCAGGGGCTGACAGGAGGTCCCCGGGGGCTCTTGCCCCTTTACCTTCCAAGGGACTTGGGGTGTCGGGCTGAGGCTTTGGCCGATCGCTTCCTCAACTTTCTGTGAGGATAAGACAAGGTCAAGTCAGGACTGGTGTAGAACCAAGTAGAAAAGGCCAGTGCTGCCAGAAATGGGGGCAAGATTCCTAATAGAGAGCTTCCAAGAGTAGAGTGTGATGTTATCAGCCACTCCCAAGGCCCTCCTGGGCCTGGTAGCACAGGAACAGGTGAGTGAGTGAGCCTCACTGGAGGCCGTGGACTCAGAGCAGTGCCCCAGTACCAGGACCTACAGAAATTAGATCAAGACGGATGAGGAGTGAGGGCCGCTGGCTCTGGAGGTTGGTGGAAAACCTCAGGAGAGGGCAGAGGAGGGGCCATTGGGATCTGGAGGTCAGACAAGCAGCTTGGATCAGGCCCAGGGAGGCTGACAACATCTCTTTCACTCCCCTTTGTTTGTATGTGTGTTTCTTGGGTGGTCTTTCCAAGGAATTCCCTGGCACAGTCTAGACCTGAGACTGCTGGTCCAGGGACTGAGAACGTATCTGAGAACATTAGCTTTGACATTTGACTGGGGAATCTTCCTGCCCACGTTCCAATCCCACAGGCCTGGTCATTCACAAGCTGAGCTCATCTCCCAAACATGCTCGCAGGGAAGTAAACTGCTTTACTTCCTTCTTCAGGGGTTCCCTCAAGTCTATTTCTCATTATTGTCCTTTTAATTTTGAAGACTTTAATTATGGCCACCCTTGGTCCTGCCCAACACTATGTATGCTTTTCTCGGGGTATGCAGTAAGGTGGGGTGCAGGGTTGAGACAAGGTCTTGATTACGTAGCCCTGGCTGGCTTTGAACCAGTGTTGATTCTCCTGCCTTTGTATCACACATACTGGGGTCACAGGATACACTCTGTAGCCGGACTGGCCTTGAACTCAAGAGATCTGCCTGCCTCTGCCTGCCCAGTGCTGGGATTAAAGGCCTGCATCACTGCTGCCTGGCTGGTCTGCACCTTAGAAAGAGGTTTATGACCTTCCCTGTTGGCCCCTTGGTTATTGTTTCTTTGTCCATGTTCCTGCCCTGCCATTCCTCGTGAATACTCACGTATTTCGACATAGTATGCTGTGTGAAGGTGCACTAGGATTTGATATGTGCGTTTTTAAATGTATTACTCTCTTCTCCTGAGTGTTGTCCAAACTTGTAATTCTCTTGCCTGAACCTCCCAAGTATTAGGATTATAAGCATATGCCAACATCAGGCACGGCTTTTTTGTTTTTGTAAACTTGGTTTTATGTGTTGTGTGGTGTTTTGCTTACATGTGTGTCTGTGCACCTTGTGCATGCCCGGCACACGTGGAGGTCAGAAGAGGGCATCAGAATTCCAGAACTGGAGTTACAGATGGTGGTGAAACACCATGTAGGTGCTGGGACCTGTACCCTGTGTCGTCTGGAAGAGCAGCCAGTACTCTTAATGGCCGCACAATCCCTCCAGCCCTGTGATTTTTTGAGGTAGGTCTCACTATGGAGCCCTGGCAGGTCTCAAATTCAACATGTAGCCAAGGATGACCTTGAAGGTATATGCTACAGACCCAGCTTTTAATTGTTTTAAAAGGTATTTGTTTCATTAAAGTAACTATTTGAAAGTTTATATTTACTTATTTGTGTGTGTATGTGTGCCTGTGTCTGTGTGCCTCTGTGTGTGTGTGTAGAGCCTGTGTGTATGCATGTATCCACGGAAGCCAGAATAAACCAATATATTCCTGGAGCTGGAATTACAGGTGTCTGTGAGACCTGATGAGGGAACTGGGAACTAAACTCAAGTACTCTGAAGGGACAACAAGTACTTTTAACCAATGAGCCATCTCTCTAGCCCCATAATTACTTCATTTATGAAAACCCATCTGAAAAAATAGAGCCACAAGGGAGGGGGAGGGAACAGGGGTTTGTTCTTGTTCTTGTTGTTGTTTTTTGTTTTTGTTTTTGTTTTGGAGGGGAAACTGGGAAAGAAGAAATCATATGACATGTAAATAAAGAAAAAGAAAAAAGAAAGAAAATAGAGTCACAGCCTGATGATGTCATCTCACAGACATCGCCACTGAACTGCCCCCAGCCCCACCCTGAGACAGGGTCTCCCAGTCAGCCTGTAATTCCAGACCCTCCTGCCTTAGGCTCCAGGCTTCTGGGCTTGTAGGTGAATACCACTTCATTGAACGCCTTACTGTCACTTGACATGGTAGCGCACACCTTTAACCCTAGCACTGAGAGACAGAGGCAGGTAGATCTCTGAGTTTGAGGCCAGCCTAGTCTAAATAGTGAGTTTCAGGACAGCTATGTAGACAGACCCTGTCCCTCCCCAAACAAATCAACCAAGCAACCAACCAACTAGCCAGTTTAGTGTCTTTTCCCATTACCCCTATTAGAAAGGTCTAGCAGATCTGTAGCCACAGCCTGTGGATTGGTAATCTGCTGCCTGCCTACCTCCATCATCATTTAGCATCTTTGTGCTCTCCACCCCTTGCATGGAGGTCAGTCAGTATGTGCCACAATGACACGAACGAGGGAGTGGCATCTAAAACCAGGCACGGTGGAAAATCCCACAGTCCCCGAACTCAAGGCTGAGGCCAGGGGATTACCAGATTAAGCTGCTGCACAGGGGGAGTGACTTTTTATAAAGAAGTGTTTCTTACATGCACTGAAGCTCTCAGAGCCTCAGTTTCTTTTCCTGCACAGGAGCAGTAAAGACTTCTAATACCTATACAGTTTCCTTCTAAAACTCTATAGCTTCCATGTACTTTACAACACCAAAACAACTTTAAATTATAAATACAAAACTGGGCACACCTGTAATTTGATAAAACGTTTGGCTTTATCACACACACACACACACACACACACACACACACACACACACACACACATGCTTTTTTTTTTAAAAAAAAAAAAAAGAGAAACAAAGAGCAAAGCCATCAATGGCTTAGTAGAGAAAAGCTCTCACTATTGGAACCTGGGAACGTGAGTTTGATCCCAGGAATCCAGTGTGGAGGGAGACAGCTGAGTCTTGAAAGTTGTTCTTTGACCTCCCACATGCACAGCTACCCATACGCATCCCCGTTCTCCACAAGGCACTAAGCATCCGGGACCTCACCTGTATCTTGCTGCCTGTACAACTGTCTCTAAACAAAGCAACTGAGTCACTCTGTCACAGCTGACCCAGGAACCCTTAGTAACTCCCTTTTTGGAGCAAACACATCCTGATGAATATTCAGGAACAAGAGCAGTGAGCCTATCCAGCACAGGCAGGTTTGGGAGCCAGTGCAGTAAGGTACATTGTATTCTCTGAGTATATGTTTAGGGAAAAGCCCCAATCTACCATCTTATGCCTATGCACAATCGGGTGTACATATTGATTAAAATCAGACACATCTCAGGGGAAGATGTGAACAGCAACCAAAGGCTTTTATAAGGAAACTGCCCATGGTTCATCCCTTAGCTACAAGTCCTTCTCCTGGACCCACAAAAGGGAGCCATGGTTGGTGACCAAGTGACCTTGAGCACTCTAGTTCAGGTAGCCTGCTGCTTGCTCTCGTGCAGCCTACCTGTCCCACACTTCCACATTGTCTTTGAATAAAAGCCTTTTACACTTTGCTCTTTGTCTATGCTCTTTTCAGTTCTTTGAATAAGATGCCACAAACCTGGTTCTGATAGAAGCCACACTAACACGGTCATCCTTCCATTTTCTAAGTTCACTTATTTTCTGCTTGTCCCCTGGTCCCCAGAGGAAGAATGACTGTGCTTAGTGTAGAATCACCAAAGTCTACAACAGAAGCCGCACACAGTGGGGCATCAAATAAATGTTGGATGAGTGACTCTCTAGACCTTGTTTCAGTTCATCCTCTCCTCTTGGAAAAGCTTGGGCTTCAATCCTACAACTGTTTTTAACCTGATGTTTGGATTCTGAAAGACAAAGTCTGAGCTCAATGCAAGGAACTCAGCCAGAGATGGATGCCCGTACAGGCACACTATTGCATACAGCTTTGTAAAATGCTGCCAGTCCAAAGGTGACTCTGCTGAGTCCGTCAGGGCTGAAAGAACAAAGGTATGTTTGGGCACCACAGGAAAGAAAATTCCAGCAAATATGGAAATGAGTGGATGTTACAGAATGTATTGATTTTAGAAAGAAAGAGAGCCGGGTGGTGGTGGCGCACACCTTTAATCCCAGCACTTGGGAGGCAGAGGCAGGCTGATTTCTGAGTTCGAGACCAGCCTGGTCTACAGAGTGAGTTCCAGGACAGCCAGTGCTATACAGAGAAACCCTGTCTCGAAAAAAAAAAAAAAAAGAAAGTTTTCTTATTCTACAGATAAATGCTATTCGAGAGTAATTAAGTTGCTAAGAAAAACATAGGGCAATTCTTAGAGATCTGAAATTATTGGAATAATAAAATTACACTCAAACCTATGATAGCATTCTGAGGAGGATTACTAGAGACAGCAGTGAACTTAGTTTATCTGGATTTTAGAAAGGCTAAAAGAAAACTCTCGTAATTTCACTATAGATGGGTGAAATATTGGTTATACTATCACCATGTTCTACCCAGAGTATATTCAGGTTCATAAGGCAGTTTTATCCGTATTGAGATAAGACCTGAACCGGTTTTTCTATCTCAATGCAAGGAGTGTAGACTTTCTTCAAAGATTGGCACTTCTACAATACCCGGCCCATATCTTATGCAGTGTGTTCAATGAAAAGTCATCTTAGGACTGTTTATCTCATTTACCAAATGAGATGCTCCAAGAAGGAAGCCGCCCTTTGCGCAGCGTTCCCTAGGATGACTTGGCATTGGCCAGTCACAATCTCTGAGGCCCCGAGGGCAGCCTCGCGCAGACACCCTCAGGCACCGCCTCTGACAGGTGCGCCGCACCCTCCACGAACTTTCAAGGCCCCAGGGCTCAGACTCCAGAAATCTGCCTGCCGACCACTGACGTCACAGGCGCGCATGCGCATTCTGCACCTTGCCTAGCTGTTTCAATTTCTGGGTAGGAAAGCCTTCGAGGTCACGCACGGTTTCCCAGTTGCCCATGTCACACCAGTCTCCTTGCGTTCCCTCTGGACTTCCCACAGTGCCTCTCGCCCTCTCCAAAGTCTGAAAACACCCTTAGTTCCCGCACCTGTAGAAGGCCATGTTGACTCTCTTTTCTCCAGGGAAGCCCAGCATACCGCAGACTACGTGGCTGTTGTGGGCACTCCAGCCTTTGTCACACACTTGCGACCAGCCTTCAGGAAGCCTGACTTCAACCAGGCCCTCAGTCACAGGCAGGGGTCGCCTGCCCCACTCCACAGCTGGTCGGAGTCGCACCTCCTCCACTTGCAGCTGATGCTCCACCTGAGACAGGGGAAGAATCACAGTAGTAATACCGTACCACCCTCAAGGAGCCCTGGTCGCGTCTGTAAAACCCAATGGTGGGACCACTGAGACAGGGCTGAGAAAGACGCCAGGCCAGCTGCCTGTGTGGGGGATGTACCCCAGAGTGCAGTGTGTAGCAGTGGCAGAATATGCTATGCTCGAGACATAATCACAGGGTCTGAAGGCACTAAGGAAGGGAAGCTATAATAAGTCTGCCTGAAGCATGAGGCAACCTTCAAAATGGAAGTGTCTTAGGAAGAGGGGGAAGTAGGAAAGATATTGGAGGAGCGCAGAAACATTGGAGGAGAGGGACAGGTGAACAGGAAACTGGAGGGCTCATGCCAGGTTTAGTGATTCATTGTGAACACTTGAAATAATTGGATTTGAGGGCTAGGACTCTTCCTGAAGACCTGAGGTTCAATTCCCAGGACCCACATGGCAGCTCACAACCATCCGTAACTCCAGTTCCATAGGCTCCAACGCCCTCTTCTGGCCTCTCTTCACTAGGCATGCGCAGGGTACACAGACATATATGACTGCAAAACACCCATACACATTTTTTAAAATTGGATTTTACAGTGCAGCGCCTCATCTGCCCCTACCCTCCAAGTTCCTCAGCAATCTACATTATCCTATAAAGGCTTATGGGATCCCTTTATGATATCTCTTCTAGTCACATATGGCACCCGGCAGCCTTGTGCACGTGTATGCACAAGTGTGCACTGCAGACCTCAATGACGTTGGAGTCTGAGAAGCCCGGAAGGCGCTGGTCCTTGCAGATGACCCCAGCATCCTCATCATGGGTACAGTCACTGTTTCCCCAGCCCCGGGAGGCACATTCTGTCACACTTCCTTCAGTCCCCCTGCAGCTCAGATTGTCCAACCAGATTCGGCCTATGGAAAGGGAGATGGGCAAGAAGTGTTTGAGAATGACTGACAGTGATGGTGGCCTCACGAGGCCTTGAGGCTAATCCTTCTTTGATGAGAAAAAGATGGGGAAGAGACATGGGACTCTGGAGGGGAAGAGGGAGGAGGGTGTAAGGTTGACTCAAGGTTAGTGGTGATTTGGGACGCTGAAGAATTGATTAGGGTGAATTAAAACAACAGAAAATCAACATGCAAATTCTCACCAAAATCAATCGGGATTCGTTCAATAACAGCTATAATTAAGTATGTGCCAAGTGCTTTGCCATAGTATATACACAATCATTCTTAGACTGGAGCTAGATTACTTTATATAAATAGACTGGAGCTCCAAAAACTGATGTAACTTGCCTAAAAATCTGACTGTTCACTGAGACATGGGAATCTAAGATTCTTTCCCTTCACCCTGCCCTCTCCCCTGTGGCATTTTCTGTATACCTACGTTGCCTACTGGCACAGAAACCCTATTTTTACTTTCTGGGCCATATTGATTATCACTGACCACTCAAAACTGGGAGGAACCTCATGAAAAGTATGTGTCCCAGCCAGTGTTCAGGGCATCTCACCTAGTCTAACAGAGCTTTACCTTTCTGCCCCAGGAGGCCACATGACCATCAGAAGGTCCTTGCGGGCCTTTACAACTTTCCTCGGCTAGGTCTGATTCAGTCCTTTGATGCTACCCAGAAAACCCTTCAGCCTCGACTGTCCTTCCCGAATTGCTACCAACCATCATGTAATTGCTAGTGAGGCTTTGCTTGTTTGTTTCTGTGCCAGACTTTTGGTTTCTTTAGCTATTCCTCCTGAAAGTGGCTTTCTGAAAGCGGTTTCCTCTCTGTCTCTCTGTCTCCACCTTCTTCTCTCCTTCTCTCTGGAGGACTGAGTGTAGGGAGAGTATTTCTGAGCATTTCCACTCTCTACTGTCAGTGTCAAAGTCTGTTATCTCCAAGGTGACACTTTATCCCAGAAGTAGTAGAGCAACTGGGAATGGGGGAGGGGGACCAACAGCACATTGTTCCCTTGTCCATCCATCAATCCTACTGTGGGTCCATACGGTCTGAGCACTTTCAGCCTCAGAGGATTGTGTCCCAACCCTCACACCATCGTACTTGTTTTGAGTTCCTGCTTGCTGGTTTTAGCTCTGGCCTGGATCCCGATTTTGTCAGCTGTAGTATATGACCCCTTCCAGCTAGGGGGACATGCAGGTACCATTCACCTGCCCGCCTCATATTATCACTGAGTCAACTGCATTTGGATCATTCAGGGCTACCGTGCACTACCCCTTCCTCATC